>JANHGO010000545.1:0-40014 GCA_024606505.1 Aquila spilogaster
TTTCTTTCTTTCTTTCTTTCTTTCTTTCTTTCTTTCTTTCTTTCTTTCTTTCTTTCTTTCTTTCTTTCTTTTTTAAAGTATTTTGAAGGATGTAGTTACTAAATTCCCACACCTATCACAAAAATAGGGCAATAAATGCCCACACCTATCACAAAAATAAGGCAATAAGGAAACCATAGAATCACAGAATATCCCAAATTGGAGGGGCCCCATAAGGGTCATTGAGTCCAACTCCTCCATGATTGTACACACATCGTCACCTGGAATATGAACACCTGATGGAGCTGTAGGTGTCCATGTTCATTGCAGGAGAATGGGACGAGAGGGCCTTTAAAGGTCCCTTCCTGCTCAAGCTGTTCTACGACTCCACAAATAATGTGAAAATCAATGTATCGAATATGTATAGCTCTCTCAGTGTAGTTGTTAATTAAGGATCAACACCAGTGTGTCTGTCTGATCTTGGCTGACATTACCTGCTTTCCTTTTTGATGGCTTTTGGTGAAGAAAGGAGAGGAACCGTTTATCAATGACAAAAGACGTTCAGTGTTATAAACTAAAAATGACAGGTCAGCCTCCAGAGACATAAACGGAGAGCTGCAGTCTGAGGCTCGTGCCTGGAACAAACGGGCTCATGGCACCTGTGTATAAATGAGCATCCTGAGCGCTTGCAAGCAGAAGAAACAAAGAACATCAGGGCACTCATCCAAGGTTACGTTTGCCAAGAACGTGGTAGAGCTGACTCATGCCTATGGGCTGTGCTGTCTGCAGATTTTTCAACCTGGGACAAGTTATTTTCCACGGATTAACGTCTTCATGCTTTTGTAGCCTAAATTCTACGCAGCGATTGAGATGATTTGGTAATGCGTGCTTAGGTGAAATCAGAGGCAAGGTCAGCCCAGGAAAGGAGAGAAAAGGTTTGGAAACAGCACTGGGCATGGGAAGGTCAGAAATAACACACACACTATTAGTCCTCTGAGCACACACATTAACTGGCAATCATGTGAAGGGTATCAAGGGATGTAGTAATCCCTTCGTCTCTAAAAGGGTAAACATGGCACTGAGGGACATGGTCAGTGGGCATGGTGGGATGGGGTGGGGTTGGACTTGGTGACCTTAGAGGTCTTTTCCCACATTAATGATTCTATCATTCTAAATTAAAAGCTCAGTGTCTGTCTGACATGGATGCTTCAGCCCAGTTAGAAAGGCTCTGGCAGGAGCACCGCAGGGAAAAGATTCCTACTCCATGTGATGTAGAAGGCCAGACTGGAAATCACAATGGTTCTTGGCCATTTGTGCATGCGTTTTTCTGTACATTTAACCTTCTGTTCTTCAGTGCATCTCCTGTATGACAATTGTGTTTATGCACTTCAAGCCCAGAAGTGGCTGCAATGACCATTCAGGTTCTTCTGTTAACACAATACAAGTCTAATTCCTCCTAGTTAGCTTTATTTTGGAAGAATACCTATAGGAGACTGAAAACTCACTGCTCTTGAGATTATCGCCTCACTTTAGAAAACATGTGCTTTTATTGTGGTCTGAACGTGCCTTGTTTCCAATTTAAGCTCTTGGTTCTTATTGCATCCTTCTCTGCTGGAGCAAACACACACCAAGCTGCCTCGCAATATGCCTTTTTGCAGCCCTTGCATAACGTCTGTTGATATCTTCTGCATCCTCTCCAGTTTTTAAACATTTAAAGAATATATACATAGCTACACGAAGCACATAGCTGGAAAATCTCTGTGCTGCTGTCATTGGGTAAGAGAACGAAAATATCAGCGAGATATGAAAAGTACTAAAATATAGCAGGTTCTGTATGAAAAACTAATGAAAGAAGCTGAAAGCTTTATGTTTTCCAGCACAGGACGAGAGTACACCATGCAGAAACTGCCTTCAGTTGCAGTGGCTCCATTCCAAGAGCATTACACTTTATGGAAAACCTACAATTGTGCCATTTCATAAGCGGACAGAAAAAAAACCAACACAACAGCAAATGGAATATAGTGGAGTTTTCAAAGAGCTGTTGCTGCCAAGAGCTTGAATTTTAGAACCTACTTTAGATTACAAACACCATTTCTTGAAGGTTCAGCTCTGAATTAACTCGTAGCAGAGGATGAAATAAAATACAGCTAGAGAACACCCTTGTGACTGCCCAAACTATGAAACACTTCATTCTATAAATACCGTCAATTTCTCCCTGTCACTTAAAAATGTGAACTTAAAGAGGCTTTGAAGATTGTTCACCAACTGTGGGTGTATGTCTGAATATCTGTAGGCAGGAGCTTTCAGAGTTCCACTGATTAATCTCACATTCATCTTCAGCTCGACCCTTCTGAGCAATACATAATAAGCAGTTAATACCATTTTTCCCCTCAGTTCTTTGCAAACGGTTTTCTGAACTGTACAAAGAGAATTTGTGCTCAGAGACATTTTTGTTTACTTATAAATCCACTTCTAAAAGGGAAAATTGCAATTCGCTGTCACTCTTTGGAATTCAGCGGCTCAAAGCAAAGCTCTGAGGTTACTGAAGATGTGCTGATATTAAAGAATCATAGAATCATTATGGTTAAAAAAGACCTCCAAGATCCCGGAGTCCATCCCCAACCCACCCCCATGCTGCCCACTGACCACGTCCCTCAGTGCCACATCTCCACGTCTCTTGAATGCCCCCGAGGATGATGACTCCACCTTATGATGTCTCTGCTAAGAGTCAGCACTATCTGTGCTACAGAGCAGACCAATCAGCCAAGTGTACACCATCTTTCAGCCATTTCTATTACCGTAGGAGCCGGAGCTCAGCCAGTAGCGTTGGGTTCTGCTGGGCTTTCTCTGGTGTGGGCTGTGAAGCTTGCTCGTGCTCCAGTCTCAGCCGCTGGATTTCCTGCAGTATCTCTCTATACAAATGAAAAGGGAAGATTACAGAGGAATAGTGACCCTCCACACAGCTCTTAAAACACTGTTATAGGCCTTCAAGCACTCTTGCCATCGCTCTTCAGTCTAAGTACAGCAATTTTGTTCATATATGACTGGCACAGATCTGAATCCAGGACAGGTACATTAGCACAGTCTTATGAATTGCTGTAATACACACTGAAAATTTACTACTTAAGTTATAAGAGGTAGGAAATTGCTTGTGTGCTGTATGCTGGCAATGACTCTTCAAAACCCTTCAAGTGGAATGGGTGTAAGAGACAGCCAAGCTGCTCTCCTTACACAGCTCCTTAGCAGCACTGATTGAGATCTCCCTTATCTGGGATCTTGGTGAATAATTTCAAATACCTGCAGGCTCTCTTGAAAGTACAGCATTTAGTTCTTACCAACCCTCCAGGACCAGGACTCCTCTAAACGAACCCCATTACATTTCATTGGCAGCTCCCAAGTTCATGGACAGGGTCACCTGAGCACAGCTATGAGGCCAACATGGCATCAAGACCCAACACAGCACACTGCCTGCAGCTGCTCAGCAGCTTGCTTTTTAGAGCAGTACCCTTTTGGTTTCTTTTAGGCAGAGAAACATGAACTTGACATAGGGGTACTGAAGAAGCAAGAAAGGCAAATGCAGTATTAGAGTAAAAATAGAGTTCTCTCTTCCTAATGACTCCTCTGGAACAAGAGGAGGAAGCCATCTACAGCCCATTTCCTCTTTTTTCCAGGCCTCCTACTTTTCTCAGATCATAGAATCATTCAGGTTGGAAAAGACCTCAGATCACCAAGTCCAACCCCAATCCACCCCACCATGCCCACTGACCACCTCCCTCAGTGCCACATCTCCGTGTCTCAAACACCTCCAGGGACTGTGACTCCACCACTTCCCTGGGCAGCGTGTTCTAGATTCTTCTGTCTTCCAGGGAAGACAAAATATACAAATCCTCATTCCTCTCAAGTTACATTGATCCACCCTACCTGCTCCACCTCCTATAGCTGGTCGGTCCTCCTGCTGCCACATGAACTTACCCAGCTGTGGGGTTTGCTGGGCTGGAGGGCAGCAATACAGCGCTCCTTGTAATCAGTACTGATGAGTTTAAGAGGATTATTTAAGATCAGTTCAGAAGAACAACTTGCTTCCCAGGGAATAAAGGCACTGCAGCTGCATCAGCACTGAGCTCACTGGTTAATGAGGCAGCTGCACCTTCCAACAAAAGATGTAGGAAAACAATCTGGTTGATATAATACAAAAGGTTAAACACTACAAAGCAAAAACCCAAATGTTGTTCCTAAAACACCACCAATCCAAGCCCGGTTTTTACCTGTTTTTGTTTTCCAGCTCTGCTATCAGCTGTCTTTGCTGTTTGTTGGCATCGAAGTTGAAACCCAGGTCTGTGGGTGGGCGAGGCTGGTGGATGGAGAACAAAGGAACATCAGTCACAGCACTCATTACCTGCTAACCGCACATGACCCTGTTTGGATCCAGTCCCATATTTCCTGACTGACACAGTGCAATACCAACAGCCCTGAGTGCAGAGCTGTGCTGGGAGGGAACATTTGACCACGGTGCTTTTGGTGCTTTCCCTCGGTCCCGTTTCTCCTCTTCTTCCAATTAATCAGCTCAGTGGTGATGCCGGGGTTAAATGAAGTCTTTCAGTGCCTTTATCTTTTGCGATGTCTCTGTGCGTTTCGCACACCTTTTACCAGCAGCTATCACCACCACTCAGAAAAGTATCGGGCAACTAAAGGGGAATCTGTGGTTTCTGGGAGAACCTACTGGCAGATGGGCTGCGAGATGAAGAAACAATACACTTTGAATCACAGAATCATTCAGGCTGGAAAAGACGTCTGAGAACACCAAATCCAACCCTAACCCATCCCCACCATGCCCACTGACCATGTCCCTCAGTGCCACATCCCCATGGTTCTTCAACACCTGCTTACGAGGGTCTCATATAACTCAAAGCTGTCCTGGCCATCAGACACAAAAGGTTCTCCTTGGGAGAACTTGGAGCTCGGGAGATGGCTTCCATCACAGTAGATATACAGCAGATGGATGGAAGAGCTGGGTATTGACCTCTGCTCCTGGGGAATGAATGCGTGGAGAGTGATCGAACCAGGACAAAGGGGAGACACACTCCTCAAACAGTCTCAAAGCTGACCCCCATGGTCTCTTCATGTCCTTCTGCCATCAAGACAAGCATGGGCCTGCTCCATTCACAGCCTCTTGCCCTTGCCCTGAAGCATTTGGTTCCGCTGCAAACCAGGCGGCTGCCTATAATTAAACAACCTCATCCTCAACCTCTTTCTTCAGGAATCCCACACAAAGCCTGAAATCATCCTCATGACCTAAAGTCCTCAGGAGGAAAGGCAGCACTGCAGAGGAACTCAGCCCACACTGCTCGCTTGATCATCACACGTTGAAAGGTCATTTGGAAACCTCACAGTGGATATTTTGCACGACAGCTCAATGCTTTCTTGTTTGTTCTGTTGCTTCCAAGGGTCAATTCAAAGTTTAAAGGTAACTCCAAACTGCAGAGCTGTTGAGATTCAGAAGGACCTTTTCAGAGGGAATCATAGGCTCATACAACTGCTAAAGTTGGAAGACACCTCTAAGATCATCAAGCCCAACCATCAACTTGTTACCATTCCCACTAAATCTAAGTGTCCAACTCACTACTTTTATGTTTTTAAAGAAGAAACCATGTTAAAGTTACTTTCCTTACGCCGTGACAATCAAATCCTGTGTATAGGAGAGAACCATTAACACCCTGCACTTCAATGCTGCTGACATTCCCTTTACTCTTGATTTCAGTGCCATTCGATAAAGCATTTGCTTCACATCTGCAGACTGCACCTCACTGTGACAAGCAGGCAGTACTCTTGAGGACAAGACTAAAATACCAAATTATGTGAGAAATTCTAGGAATGGTTGGAAAAAGTAGGTTGCATTCTATTGAGAAGAGTGCAAACGCTCATATTTACTTTAAACATATCAACTGCATTGACATCTGAAGGCAGCAGTTCTGCAAGAAAGGACCTGCAAATGCAAATGGTTTGCAAACCATACAGAGACAGTAACGTTACGCTTTTGCAGAGCCACACTGTCACAGAATTGATGAGATGCATCTCAGAGTCCTGAGGGAATTGGCTGATGTGGCCGCCAAGACACTCTCAATGATATTAGAAATGTCGTGGCGGTCAGGTAAAGCCCCCGGTGACGGGAAAAAAGGCATCATCACACCCATTTTTAAGGCAGGTAGAAAGGATGACGCTGGGAACTACCGACCTGTCAGCCTCACCTCTGTGCCAGGGAAGATCGTGGAGCAGATCCTCATGGAAGCTATGCTAAGGCACGTGGAAGACAGGGAGGTGATACGGGAGAACCAACATGGCTTCACCATGGGAAAGTCTTGCTTGACCGACCTAGTGGCCTTTTATGATGGTGTCACTGCGTCAGTGGACAAGGAAAGAGCCACTGATGTCATCTGTCTGGACTTCAGTAAGACCTTTGTACCCCACAGCATCCTTCTCTCCAAATAGGAAAGATACGGATTTGATAGGTAGACTGTTCAGTGGACGAAGAACTGGTTGTGAGATCGTTCCCGGAGAGCAGTGGTGAATGGCTCCATGTCCGGATAGAGATCAGTAATGAGTGGTGTCCCTCAGGGGTCAGTACTGGGACTGGTGCTCTTTGATATCTCCATCAATGACATCGACAGTGGGGTCAAGTGCACCCTCAGCAGTTTACGGATGACAGCAAGCTGTGGGGTGCAGCTGACACACCAGAGGGATCGGATGCCATCCTGAGAGACTTAGGCAGGCTGAGCAGTGGGCCCAGGAAGACCTCATGAGGTTCAACAAAGCCAAGTGCAAGGTCTGCACCTGGGTCACCCCATTATCACTACAAGCTGGGGGGCAAAAGGATTGAGCACAGCGCTGGAACAGGTTGCCCAGAGATGCGGCAGATGCCCCATCACTGGAGACATTCAAAGGCAATATGCAAGGACTGAAAGATGGAAGAGAATAAGTGAATAAGAGGAGACAACATAAAAAATCTGAAATACACAATGCCTACTGCCAAGAGGAAAGCTGTATATTATTCTTGATGTCCCCCGAGGCAGGAGAATGCAAACCAAGCATGGAATAATTAAGTTAGGATTCACGAAAATCATTTTATCAGTAGATGAATTTACAGATTGGCACAAATTGCCTCAATGTACTCTATCTGGTGTGGACTCCAATGCGTTGGTGGCTAAATGTCTGCCCAGAGCTGAACATACAGTGGAACATACCTGTTACTCCTTAACAGAGCGGTGTTGTAAACAGGGATGTCTCAGAACATTTCTTTCCCTAAAAATAAGTCAACCTTCCTCTAAAACACCCTCAGATATCCTGTAACTCATCCTCCTATCAAATCTAAAGAGATTAGAGATCTTCTCTATTTTCAGGCTTGTGAACTTGATGGATGCAGTCTGAATAAACAACTTCCTATCTCTCCTGTTTTGATTCATTTCTAACTTCCCTTTCAAGCCAGAAAAAGCTGACTCCCAGACGCTCTTCTGCTCCCATCACTTCTCAGGCTCTTTGATGAGGTTTTCTCTTCACCCTTCCTTTTTTATCATTCTTGTTTCCGCTCTTCTTTCAGATTGATTTATAAACCTCCAAACATCTATAAGGAAAAACATATTATTTCACAGAAAGAAATCCCTGACTGTTGCAATGTCATTAGCAAAGAACTAATTTAAGCCATGATCTTTGAGGTTTTTTTTTTTTCCATTTCTTTCTTTGGTGGGAAAACATATTTGCGTTCAGGTTGCGTTTCTGGATGACTTTTCCAGCAGTAGCTCAAGAACTGAAAATGTCTGAAATGAAACTGTCTTGTCGGTTAGGCTGCTTGCAGGATGAGTAGTCTGAACCTTTCCTTGAGTCATCTTTCCTTGAGTCATCATTGATCAATAATCCTCCAAACTGTTTTACAACCTACTTGAGAGCTGCAACTATTCCCTCTGTTACAGGCAAGTATCTCGCTGCTGCAGCCCGTAAAGAGAAATACAATGTCATAAGGAAAGAGTTTGCAAGAGATGTGCCATTACTTTTCTCAAGACTGCAGACTGCTTTGTGGAGCGAACAGCTTAATGAAGCCTGGCTCATCTTTTGCAGCAATGCCAGGATGCTGTCGCCCTTCTGAAAGCAGCCGAGAAGACTTTCTCATTACTGCTAGTAAGAGATCATTTAAAAGTATGAGATATCAAAGAATCATGAAATCATTAAGGTTGGAAAAGGTTCGACCTCTAGGATCACCAAGTCCAGCCATTAACCCATCCCCACCATGCCCACTCACTCACAGATTCATAGAATCACTGAGGTTGGAAAAGACCTCCAAGATCATCAAGTCCAATTGCTGACCCACCACCACCATGCTCTGTTGGACACGGCTCACCATTTTTGAACACAGGTTCCTAAGGCAATAATACAATATAGCCAAATCCTGATGCCTGCAGATCCACGCAGAAACAGTTTGCAGAGTTCATTCAGGGTAAGAGGACTCTGAAGTATGGTGGGGCTTGAAAAGTAAAAAGTCTTTTGACACAGTGAATCGTAACATAGGACTCCAGTTTTATACCAAACAGCAGCAAGACTGAAGCCAAAGCTTTTCAAGCTGAAGACTGCTATTATAAAAAGTAAAATGTTAAATAAAATAAGAAAGTTTCAAAGCTGTGCAAAGTCTCCAGCATGGCTGAAAGTACAACTGCCATTATCTTCTGCTTTTCTGGTGCTCAGCATGAGTGCTGAAACCTTGAAAGTTCTGAGGATCACCCAGTTGGCAAGCTCTCTCCTCTCCCAGCAATGAAATCTATGAGAGGACGATTATAAAATCTACTCCAAATCCTTCATGTCATATAGGAACAGTGAAACCTTCCAGTACTGTGCTTTAGCTTTCCTATGGTAGGGCACTAAGCTTG
Source organism: Aquila spilogaster (assembly GCA_024606505.1). NCBI lineage: Eukaryota > Metazoa > Chordata > Aves > Accipitriformes > Accipitridae > Aquila > Aquila spilogaster. The sequence goes on from JANHGO010000545.1 coordinate 8,889, forward strand.
AGAGATGCCATGCTGGACCTCCAGGCTAGACTGGGATTCACCATAAGGAACTACAATACACTTTTTGGGGTGGAAGCAGAGGATTTAATGACACTTTTTAATCAAGTTCCAAAAAAAGGCAGTTGGGCGAGCAGTTGCACTCCTCCATCAGCTGGATTTGGAAGAGCCTGTCAAAACCCACTAAAGCTTCCCGTGGGCAACAGCTTCCCATTTCCCTGCTGTAAGGACTGCACTGTGTGATGGAAGTCTGGAGCAGTATTTCACCTCTTTATCACTGCAGTGTCACAGTGTTCTTTATAATCGAGGCAGAGAAGAAGAAACAAGAGAAAAAACGGTTCATGTAACTCCTGTGCGCAGGAGAAGATCCAAGAATGGAGTTGCAGATTTATCCTGAAAAAAGCAAATCTGATTTACTTGTTCGTCACTTATTTAAAAAAAACATGTATGAAATATCACCTAATGCCTGAAAGAAGAAGAATTAGTTAAAGAGAATATCACAAACGTTATTTAGGTTGTAGGTACAGTAGCTTTAATGAGATGAGATGATGACAGGCTTTCAGTAGTGCTTAGCGGTGAGGGAAGAAGGCAACCACACACTGTTTTCAAAAAAGAGCAGCGTGGGCAAGAACCTAATTATTGCTAACTCATCCACATAACTCAACCTAGTTAGCCACTCATCCATAATTGAGTATTTTCTCCTATTTATTAGGTGCTCGTGCTTTTCTTAGCAGCGAGGTCAGCAGAGCCCTGCCAGGAGCATGCTGGTGATCCCCCATGGACCATCGAGTCCAACCATGTCTTCACACAGCACCACCCAAACCCAAACTCTATGTCTAAGAGTGATGTCCCAGTGCTCCCTGAGCTCCGGCAGCTTGGGGCTGTGCCCACTGCCACAGGAGCTATGCCATGCCCACCACTCTTTGGGGCAGAACCCTTCCTTAACTCCCACCTGACCTTGGAAGAAGTGATTTAAGTGAAGTTTGACATTCTTTCTGTTGATTTTTTTCACTTTATTCCCCTCATCACCTTCTGCTTTTCTCTCTTTTGCTTTCCAACTCCTCGGTCTGTGGCCAGCCAACAGCTACTTCAATGCACAGCGCTCTGCTTGACCAAACTGGCGAGCCCAAGCATAGCCCTGAGCAACTCGAACTCAATAAAAAAGAGTCTGTCCTCTGAAGACTGGCTTGAAGAAAACAAGAGCAACCCAGTCAAAGCTTCTTCTGACTGAACACAGACTGGACTGCTGCCTGCCAGGGCGTAATTGCACTGGTTGCATGCCACGAGCCTCTGCTGCACTAGTGAGTAAGTAAATTACACGTATCGGGTGACAGATGATGCATTCTCCTTTATTCTCCTCTCTGCCCATTCATTTTTCTTTAAGAAGAAACAGACTTGGATTTCAAGAATTAACTCTGAGATCCGCCTCAAATTACTTTGGCCCAGTAAGACTTCAAGCAAAGACTGTTCCCCTAAAAAACATTAATGGAATGTATTTGCATTCATATTACAAGTGACATTTATTATAGTAACCAGTCTGCAGAAGGCAGCTTCAACATTTTATCTAATTTGAGAAAAAGCAGAAGCTGATGGACTGGGTCAGATCCATCACCACGTCGTCCACTGTACAATTTCCAGAAGCGATCACTGTCAGCCACTTCAAAGAGGAGAATAAGCAACCGTGCCTCAGGCTGTTGCAGTATGAACAGCCTCTGCATCTGGAGCCCTCTTAATTTCTAGCAGTCAGTGTTAAAAAGAATAAAGTGTATTACGTCAGAGAAGTAGGGCTGGAGTGGACATCAAGGAACACTTTTGTTCACATCAGTGTATCTCCAGTATTCCCAGCAGACACCGGTCTGTCTTGGTTTTAAAGTCTCCAAATACTCCACAGCTCCTTTATGGCACTTTGGTCCCATCCTCTACTTTAATTGAGATTCACATTCATACAAAAATTCAGATGAGAAAGGATCTCTGGAGGTTTCTAGCCCAATTCATAGCACGTTGCCGGAGACCTCTTCCAGATGAGCTCTGAGCGTCTCCAAGGATAAAGATTCCACTTCTCCAATGGACAACCTCTTCCAGTATCTGATCATCATGGTGAAATGTTCTTCTTAAATACATCACTGGAATTTCCTTCTTGCAACTTCTGCCTGATGCTTTTTGTCACGATCAATGATTACGTTTCTTTCACCGGATCTCTGAATAGGTGTTGGATTGGGGGTGTCCTCTGAGTACTCTGGTGTACTTATCTGCTATAGAGAATATCTTACATGACCTTCAGCAGTAAAGACTGACCCAAACAACTCTTTGCTTTGGTCTTACCATCCCTGACTACTCCTAAATATCTTGATCTTCAAAGAGCATTGCTGACTCCCTGATTAGTATCCTGCCTTTGATGGTACTGAAAATCTTTCTGCTACGGACTTCAGCCACCTTTGGAAAGTGCTCATCCTATTCCCTTCCTGTCTCTGAGCTTCTGATTAACATTTAACCAGCCACGTTTATGGGCTCCTTGTTCTTTCCATTTGGGCAAGCTCTCCATTTCCTAAATGCCAACCTTAGGACATCCCCTTAGCTTTCTTATTAACCCAGAAAGAGAACTTCTTACACGGTTTCGTTTTCTTTTTGCTGCTTTCCTGGGCTTCTAATAGAGCACTTTGAATGGTTTCCGTGCAGTTTATAGATTCCCTGTTTTTCAGACTACTCATGTCAGGATTTTTTTCTGACTGTTTCATTTTTATATAGCTCCCCTTACTGAAACCGAGCATCCGCATCCTGGATTTTCTTGGTGAGCTCCCTCCTGCTGCTAAACCCACATGTGTGATGGTTGCTCCTACCCACCAGCGGACACTGCCAACACCGCATGAGCTCATCCTGGTGCACCACTTGGGACCAAATCCCAAGAGATTCTTTTTGCAGATGGCAAAACAAGTTGTTTGTGGAAATGCCATTTATTGCACCCAAATGAGCTTTGGCCTCGCCCTCTGTAAAGGCTCTGATTTAGTCTCTATGTGGGTAGCTGAGATCTCCCACTGTTACTTACCTGTCCTACATTATCATCACGTAATCAGGGGTCAGAACTTCTTTTCTATCATTAAGAATCTGCAATTTCAGCTCACAAAGATTCTGCAGCTCTTCTCTTTTTCTGTGATATGTTTATGCTGTCACACTGTTTCTTTCCTCTGTGTATAACATCAGTCCTTTGCCTGCACGTCCTACTGGATCATGCCTGTAAAGCTGGCAGCCGTAAAATCAATGAATGGCTGTTGGATTGGGTTGTCATTATTTCCCAGACTCTGAGTTGCTCCCATCTCTTTGCTTTGATGTTTTAAGAAGAATCTTAAAAGAAAGGAACGCAGATGGAAAATCTCAGCCATTCCACGTCCCACACCATGAACCTTCCCCAGGATGCTCCATCAGGGAGATCTCCCATTGGCAATAAATGATCAGAAGCCGTCATAATGCAGAGAGCATTTGAAAGAGGACCTAAAAATTTGATTACTTCATAATATGAAAAGTATGGATGAATAAAACTCTGGACCTAGTAAAGAACCTTAGGTTCCTTGCTATTAAGTTCTGGGCACAAAGCAAACACCCTATCATTACTCTTACATCCTTCTTTCTCCCCCACACTTGAGTCCCTGGTGATGCTTTGTCATCACTCTCCTAGATAACGTAAGGAATGACAGAATGGATTGACGGAATGATGGAATGAAGGAGCAGTTTGTCAAAGGCCTTTTAAAAGTCTCCACAAGCTCTAAATGTTGCTTCCTTTACACCCAAAGAAGCTGCCTCATTTTTGACTTACAAAATACACACAAACAGGTTGAGGTGACCCACAGATTTTTAAATGATTGGGATCTTTCAGACCCATATTGTGACACTTTAGTTTTCATTAGTATGACCAGAAAAAAAATCAAGAGTAAGAATTCTTCCACCATCGGTCAGAGTGAAAGCAATTCAGCAATTCAGCAAGACGTAATGAAAAGATGAAGAAGACACTGACTTAGCATACTTGTAATCATACAAATGCTTCCCTTTCTCTCTTTCAGGCTTTTTCTCTAGGCAGAAACACATTCCATGACATTTGTTCCACAATTTCTTTTCCTTGGGTACCTGCATATGGTGGTCAACCAGGTCAACCAGGACCCCCAGGTCCTTCTCTGCAGAGCTCCTCTCCAGCAGCTCAGCCCCTAACCTATACTAATGCATGTGGTTACTCCTTCCCAGGTGTAGGACTTGACACTTGCTCTTATTGAACCCCATCAAGCTCCTCTCTGCCCAACTCTCGCCCTGTTTAGGTCTCACTGGATGGCAGCACAGACTTCTGGTGTGTCAGCTACTCCTCCCAGCTTTGAATCATTAGCAAACTCACTAAGGGTACATTCTATCCCTTCATTCAGGTCGCTGATGAAGATGTTGAACAAGCTACTAATTGAGCTCTGACAAACACCTCCTGCACTGCACACCGAGCAAAGCAGAGGAACACAGAGAGTGGGGCTGGCGCGTTTACTCACCGTGTTGCTGGCTTCAGCGGCCAGCCTGGCTGCGTAGCGGGCGATCAGGCGGTGCTCCTCGTCCAGCCGGCCTGGGCTGTCCAGCACACTGCGGGGACAAGGACAACTGTCAGCTCCGTGGGGACAGGTTACTGCTGGGACGCGCTCACAGCAAAGAGAGAGGTGTCGTGAACAGCCTACAACACGCTCTTTGTCATCCCTCTTCCACATGGGGGCTGCTCTCGAGACTTTGGGTCTCACAGCGCTTCCTCCGTGATTCATACACTCCGGTTTTCAGTGATAAAAATAATTGATCTTTAATAATTAATAAACTAAAATAATCATAATCATAGAATTGTTGAGGTTGGAAAAGATCTCTGAGATCATCAAGTCCAACCACCAACCCATCACCACCATGCCCACTAAACCACGTCCCTAAATGGAATCACCGCATCGTTAGGGTTGGAAGAGACCTCTAAGGTCATCACGTCCAGAGGGAAGCTCCTGGCCTCAGGACAGCCAGTCACCAATCAACAGGAACCCAACGCCAGCACTGTGATCAGGCCGACAACACCCCACAGGACGCGGCCGTAAGAGATGTGGTCCTCGCACTTCGGACAGCACCAGGCTGAACAGCCCAGCAGTCGCTCGCTGCCTTATTGCTGCACAAAGGTTTTCAGCACAGTCTCCCTTTAACAGGGAGCCAGCCAATTAGTTATGTAAACCACAACATCGTTAGCTGCAAACCAGCATTAGCATGGAAATGAGCAATGCGTTTCGTGCTGCAGCACAGCCTTCCCAAGGCTGCTCCCAGTGTTTGATGTGGGATTCACCAACACCTCGTGGGCAGCCGTAAATAACACAGGAGCCGTACCTGGGTGTGTTTGTAACCACACAGCAGAAAGCAGAGCACACAGATACATATCTAATGCACAACAACAGCTCCTTCCAGTCCCCATTTACCGCTTTACGAGATGATTTACATTTGTTTAAGCTCAATTTCACAGATTTATGTTGACGTTTAAAGAACCACATCTATACTGTATAAATCACATTTATATAAAAACACAGATATGTTTTTATAATGCCAAATTGAACAAATTGAACTCTTCTGGGACTCGGAGTCTCAGAATTAAGGGAAGGAAAACAGAGCCCTCATCCCAGGTTTGATGATCTCTTTACAGCTCCTCACACTCATTTTCTGACTTTTTTTGGGTTGAGGAAGAACAATTTTTCCCATTCCACTTCCTGAATTTCACACCGGTTTTGGTCAGGTTCCCTCTGTAATTCAGCCTGGTTGAGTCTTCCTGCTTTACAGGAACGCAGATCATTCCATCCCTTCCACCTTTTCCATCATCTGCTAATTACTCTCCTAATTACTCTCTCAGTTCCTGGAACAATTACCTGTTCATATCTAAGTGAATTAGGAAATAACTATTGATAATTTCTTACTTTCTCGGAGAAAAGCAGTAGTTAAGTAATAAAAAAAGCATTTTGCATTTGCTTTTAGACCAGAAGCACTGGTGCAGACTGGGAGCACCGACGCAGCAGAATTCTGGAAAGGCAATGCTGGAGATTCCCATGTCCTAAAAGCGTTGTGCCAAACTGGTCTATTCTGACAGCTTTGTGCTAGCTGCAGAGCACTGACAGTCAGACTGAGAGATCTCCCACCCATCCTTTAGAGACTCAGTCTGTCGACGACATCCTGGCAAAGCAGATGGAGAGGTCCGGTGAAGGAACATCTGTGCTCTGCTGCCAAACGCTCACACAGAAATGAGCCCAGACGGCCAAATTATTGGCTAGGGCTGAGGAATGGGTAAAGGATGTAAGGGAGGATGACAGGGCACGGTGGCAGCTTGGTGATCTCGGGAATTCATGATGCAGAGACGTGGCAGAGGGCAGCAAACAAGGCTTGGTTTATTCTTCCAGCACTGAGTTGAAGGTGCAAGGAGTCAACCAGGATGCACTAGGTCCCAAGTTGTACCAGAGGAGTTTTAGGCTGGATCTTATGGAGGATTTCTTCGTGCAGGGTGGTGAGTCGCTGGAAGGGGCTGCCCAGGGCAGTGGTGGGGTCTGCACCCCTGGAGGTACCGAAGAGATGTGTGGACATGGCACTAAGGGCCATGGTTTCACAGAATCATAGAATGGCTTGGGTTGGAAGGGACCCCAAGGATCATCAGGTTCCCACCCTCCTGCCACAAGCAGGGCCACCAACCTCCAGATCTGGTGCTAAACCAAGCAGCCCAGGGCTCCATCCAACCTGGCCTTGAACACCTCCAGGGACAAAACACCCACAGCCTCTGTGGGCAGCCTGTGCCAGCACCTCACCACTCTCTCTGTGAAGATCTTTCCCCTGACATCCAATCTAAACCTTCCCTCCTTGAGCTTAAAACCATTCCCCCTTGTCCTATCACTGCCTACCTGAGTAAAAAGTTGATTCCCCTCCTTTTTATAATCCCATTTTAAATACTGGAAGCCTGCAATGAGGTCTCCTTGCAGCCTTCTCTTCTCCAGGCTGAACAAGCCCAGCTCCCTCAGCCTGTCTTTGTAGGGGAGGTGCTCCAGCCCTCTGATCATCTTCGTGGCCCTCCTCTGCACCCCCTCCAACAGCTCCACATCTGTACTGTATTGGGGGCCCCAGACCTGGATGCACTACTCCAGATGGGGCCTCATGAAGGCAGAGTAGAGAGGAACAGTCACTTCCCTGTCCCTGCTGCCACCCCTCTTCTGATGGAGCCCAGGATACCATTGGCCTTCCGAGTTGTAAGAGCACACTGCAGGCTCGTGTTCAGTTTTTCATCCACCAGGATCCCCAGGTCCTTCTCTGCAGGGCTGCTCTCAAGGAGCTCTTCTCCCAGTCTGAATACATATCTGGGATGACTCCAACTCAAGTGGTGGTGGCACGTGGTGCATCAGGCTGATGGCTACACTTCAGGATCTTGAAGGTCTCTTCCAACCTCATTGAATGTATGTATCTATTCTGTGATTCCAACAGTGACCTAAGAGTAAAGATCTTGGGGACAGAAGATCACCAAGGAAAGTGATCACCTTAAAGTCAGCAGTGCTGCAGATAATGGCAGTTTCAGGGTCAGGATTTTAAAGGAAATGAAACCCAACCATCTGAGCAGCCAACCAGCCATCTGTCCGCCCAGGTCAACTGACCACAGGTGTGACACACAGAGCTGGTGGCCAGCTACTCTGCAGGAAACGCAGAGCCCAGGATGCATAAAAGTAACAGGAGAGTAGATTAAAAAAAAAAAAGGAAATGTATATTACTGTAAAATGAATGAAATCCACCGAGCTCTGTTTGTTCTCAGCCTTATGCAGCACGGGTGGATTTTTTGGTTGGAGGACATCGGTGAATTCAATTATTCTTAATACGATGAGAGAAAGCGAGCGGCAGTCACTGCAGCCTGTCAAGACTGATACGTCTGCACTTGAACTTTTTTGGCCAAAAAAGGGGAAAAAAAAAGATCAAAAGAAGTGACAGTGGAGTACAGATTTAATCCGGGATGTGGGGAAGCGTTCTCTCGTGCTGACTTGGAACACTCCCTTGCACAAAGAGAGTGGGATTTAAATTATTTGCTTCGCATTTGGCTCCTTCCAGGAGTGCACTGTTACTCTGGTAACTGTACCAAATGCAGCTTTTTAATTTAAAGGCCTAAATGAGTGAAAACCTCGACTGCAATGGGTTGCAACACGGCAGCTATCAGCCGCATCCAATATTTCACCGCCGTGCTCTGCAAGACGCAGTAACTTCTCTGTATCTTAAATCTGGTGATTGCAGTAATTCCTTCAGCTTATTGTCATGTGAGCAATATGATGGGCTTTCAGTTCAGCAGACAACAGTGACTCACTGTCAAGAAACAAACTGACTTTCTCCGGAGATCTGGAAAGCCAGAATGCACTCCACCAATATGGCAGTGGAATACAAATTTCTACATGGCAGAGCGATGAAATAGGGCTAAAAAATGTTATCCAGAGGATGACAGCGTGGAGAGAGCCCCTGGATCACTAAAACTCCTATTCCTTTCCAGCACAATAACTCTGTCCCTGCAAAGGCAAAATTTAGTTAGGTCCAAAAGTGGAATATGGAAGCTCTCTGGCTATGTCCTGTGATGAAATGGGAGAGCTTTGCTTTGGGGCTTTAGGGTAAAACTTCTCTATACAGATACGAAATATGAATGTGCACAAATACTAAAGCTGAAAAAAATGAAATGAACTCTTCAAAGCATTAGCTTTCTTTGGAAGGGCACAGAAAGAACCATAGAATCACAGAATGATTTGATTGGAGGGGACCTCGAAGATCATCTAGTTTCAATCCCCCTGCCGCGGGCTGGGTGCCCCCACCAGATTAGGCTGCCCAGGATCCTATTCAGCCTGGCTTTGGCCATTGCCAGGGATGGAGTTCATGTGTGCCCACTTTTCCAGCTTGTCCAAGTCCGTCTGGATGGCATCCCCCCCTTCTCTTGCGTCAGCTGCACCACTCAGCTTGGTGTCATCTGTGAACTGCTGAGGGTGCACTTGACACCATCATCTATGCCACTGATAAAGATGTCAAAGAGCACTGGTCCCAAGACAGACCCCTGGGAGACACCACTCATCATCGCCTCCACCTGGACATAGAGCCACTGCCAGCAACCCCCTGGCTGTGACCTTCCAACCAATTCTTTATCCACCAAATAGTCCAGCCTTCAAATCCACATCTCCCCTATGTAGAGATAGGATGTGGTGCGGGACCATGTCAAAGGCTGTCACTCCATCACAGAAGGCTGCCAGGTGGGTCAGGCATGACCTTCCCTTGGTGAAGCCATGACGCTGTTGTATTACACAGATCACACTGATGAGACTGACAGAGGTTTAGTCCAGGTCAACAAAGGGTGCAACAGGGAGGGACATTATCTGTGGCTGCACATGGGGTGCAGAGGGATAACCAAGAGGGAGAAGGGAGAGCAATTCAAATTACAGAACAAGGTGGGCACAACGGCCATGAGCTAGCTGTGCAAAACCTGAAGGTGGAAACGAGATGCTCTCCTATCACTAACCGTGCCCCGCGCTGCAGCCGGCTCACATAGGTTGCAATCAGTGCATGCTCATCAGCCAATCGGCCAGCAGCGTCCGCCTTGCACTGCAACCTGGTGATGGTGGAGGCAAAAAGAGCAAAACAAAACACAAGGTGAATACAAAGCAAATAATTAATGGGTTTCAACGAAACAAACAGTTAAACATTGAAACAAACAGTTAAAAATTAAAACAGTTAAAAATTAAAACAAATAGATGAGTAATTAAAAGGGCAAATATGAGTCACATGAAAAGGATACCTTGTGCAGTTAGAGATTAGAACAGGGAACCATTTGGGTGCCTCAGTGTGCAGTGCACGTGGCCATTGGTGATGCTTTCACCAGCACGGTGGTCTTCATGGAGCCACTTTGGAACTCGCTGCGGAATCAAAACTTGGCAAGACGTTGCCTCCTGGGCCCTGAGCAGAACTCACCCTACCGACTCGCTGCCAGCCCCAGGATAAGCCGGACCCCACAGGGCTGCAGCTCTACTAGTGTCTGGAATGGGAAATGGAAGCGCCCAGCTTCTTCTCTTTCTCTCATGCAACAGGAGGCCCAGCAAAGACAAAAGGAATGTGATAGAAAACGAAAAGATGTAGTGGCTGGTGCCACGAGAACTACCACCTGTCAGGGATTCCTTACATAACACCGTGTTTTCCTTTGTTTTGAGTACATAAATAAATAAACCTATTACACTTCTGAATAATCTTAGGAATAGAGATTGACCGCAAAAAATATTGGTTGGAAGTCATCTCGCGTGGATAACTGCATGCAGCCCAATGAGTATGTGATGCTTTCCACCATAACAGCAGCACCTCAGAACCGCTGACAGAATACAGCAAAATGGTTATTTCTTTAGTCCCAGGCACTGAACACAAAGTCAACAGCACCTGTCCTTCTCTGGAGCTTCCCCACAGGCAGGTGAGCAATGCCTGCAGACCCAACCTCCTGTCCCACCAACGTGTTGCTGTTATCTGAACATAACAGGCGCTTCTTCCCGAAACAGAAGTGTACAAGACATTCCATTCTTCATTTCTGTGTCAGGTATTCAAGCTGCTCTTTCAACTTACAAACCGCACTTAATTCCTTCTCCGCACACGTGCAGGAAGTATTTGTCTCTAAGCTTTATAAACGCGGTATTTATTGCTTTCAGCATCGATATTCAGATGCTATGGAAGCAGAATTCTCGTTTTCCAGACATACAGACTCTTTTCTTCTCTGCTACGTGCAGCAACACGTCAGAGGAGCCTGCCAGAAGCAGAGCGAGACCTCGTAAAAAGGAGGAAAGCGGAATTACCCACATCACCCCCTCTGGGCAACGAGCAACCTCTGAAATAATGGGTTTGTAACAAGAAAGAGACTTCACGTTAACCACTGCACAGAGGAATTCTTAAGCAATCCACACTTTGTGAGGGCTGACTACAGCCAAGTGCTGAAAAGCTTTATTTTACATGTGCACTATGACTGGCACATTGCTGCAGCCGCGAGAACTGAGATTCCGAGACCTTATTCATTACAACCCCATGCACGTGCTCCTGAGAAAAGAAAAAGCCCGGCAGAAATGACCACATTTTGAACTCCAAACAGCTACAGCGCTAATGACGATTAGCATTTCTGCTTTTGAAAGGAGGAAAAAAGAAAGAGAGTTAAATTAACATGAGCCTGAACATTGTTCCTAGCACATCTCTGATTTTTTCATTTGCATTTAGAAGTCACGGAATCATGGAATCATTCAGGTTGGAAAAGACCTCTGAGATCACCAGGTCCAACCCCAGCCCACCCCCACCATGCCCGCTGACCACGTCCCTCAGTGCCACATCCCCACGGTTCTGGAACACCTCCAGGGACGGGGACTCCACCACCTCCCTGGGCAGCTGTGCCACTGCATCACCGCTCTTCCAGAGATATATTTCCTTATATCCAACCCGAACCTCTCCTGGTGCTCCAGACCCTTCCCCAGCTTTGTTGCCCAACAAATGCATCAGCACAGTAAACAGATGCACCCTGAGTGCACCATGGTGGGAATGGGTTCATGGTTGGTCTCAGTCATCTCAGAGGTCTTGCTCACTGTTAACAATCTTAAGGTTCTATGATTGTACCCTCTCTCCTAGCACCTCAGGCTGAATGCTGCCCTGTTTGCAGAGGGCACTCTGGATTATCTTGCAGAGTAGAACCCTCACAATTGCACCAAGAAAGCAAATTTCAGTTCTGCTGACGTGCACCTTCCACTCTTGTTCCTGCAGAGCCTGCCTCTTCCTGAATTCAGCTCCTCGGGGAAAGCCTGAGATAGCTACAGACGAGCTTAATTCTTTGTAAACTTCATCAGCGTATCATCTCCTGTATGTCTGCACAGCAATCAGTGCCCATTCAGAGCAGCTGCAGCATGGTGGCTTGCAGCAAGGCAGCAGTGTGCGGTGACACATGACGGTGCTACTGACAGACAGCACAACCATGGCACATATGCTCATTTCTTAAAAACCAACTTCAAGCTGGGCTCAGTTAAGCTGCAACATCATTGCTATGCCCCTTGGCTGCCCCATGCTCCCAGCAGTGCTGCTGCACGTAGGCAGACCAGACAGTGCTGACATCACGGGTGTTCAGGGGGGTGAGTGTACATAACCCTCAGCCTCTACATTTCTGCTGTTTTGAGGCTCAACTCATCATAGAATCATTCAGGTGAGAAAAGACCATTAAGATTACCAAGTCCAACCGCCAGCCTAACACTGCCAAGCCCACCTTGGAAGCCTCTGTGGTACCATTGGTGAATGAACGTCATGCTACAAGTGCTCCAAGGAGTTTCATTCCTTCGGTTGACAAAGGGCAGAGCAATCTCTGCTCGTTCTGGCCCAGCTCTGTCCCTCTCCATCATTTCTGGCTCTCTGGCTCTGCCTCACCATGCCCTTGCAGTCCCATGGGATCACGGCGTAGATCCTACTCACCAGTACTGGGACCCCAAGGACCTCCCATGGGTGCTGATTACGTCCTGGCAAATTAGGGTGATTAGGGTTTTGCTGAGGTCTCTGGCCTTGATAAATGCAGTCCTGCTCCTTGTTTCTCTAGTCTCTATTTTCAGCGAATCGCTCATATGTCAGAAGGCAGCTCTGCAGTAGCCCAAACTAATAATGAATTCGAACAGAAGTTGCTAAATAAATTTAAGCGAAAATGAGGGGAATTAGGATAAGTGGGAAGGTGCTCCAGCCCTGCAAAGCCAGGCTGGATGGGCTTCGGACAGCCTGGGCTGGTGGGAGGAGGCCCTGGTTGGGATTGGATGGGCATTAGGGTCCCTTCCAACCCAAACCACCCTGGGATTCTACTGCTAGTGAACACAAGGTGAATGTCTGCTGTCCTGCTGAGGTTGTTTCACGTAAGACACCAAGGTATTGCTTATACTGAATAAGATCAGAATGACTCTACAGCTTGGTGCTGCTCCCTTCCACAAACAAGCATCTCACCAAGCCCTCACCACGGCTCTCCTATTGCTGTCACCCCAGTCGCATTACTAGCTCTCATTTTTTGCTGTAATTTTGTTCATTTGCATTTGGCTGCTAATCCGCCATAATTCCCCGGATACTTCTCAACAATAGGCCTGTCTCGTCAGCCATTCTCTTCTTATTCATGCATCTTATTTCATTTTCTGTCGCTTGAAGCTGTCTTTATCCATTTCACTCCGCTGATTTACAGGGCCGTTCTGAATTAGAAGCTTGCCCTCTGAAGAATTTCCACAGTGTCAGTGGGACATTTACGTACACGCGTTCCCTGTTTCATCATGCGAGCTGTCAAGAAATACACCGAGCAGCGCCAAACACGGCACAGACCCTGTGGGATCCTACCCGACACGTGCTCCCTCTCTGGTAGGAAAATATTGATATTTTCTTTCTCTGACTGATTTTCCAACTGGTGTTGCACCCACTTAACAGTAGTTTCAACCAGTCCGCATTTACCTAGTTTATTTATGAAAATACCATATGGGATAGTGTCAAAAGCTTTATGAGTCAATGCATTTCAAATTAATGCTTCCCCCTCCTTCCTGAGGCCACCCACCCACCCAGAGCCATCCAATTTCCATTCTCTGACATGATTTGTTCCCAATATAGATGTGCCAACTATTTTTATTCCCCGTCTACGTGCGTACGAGATGATTGTTTTATAATGTATTCAGAAACCCAAAGGTATTCCTTCTACCTTCAGCCATGCATTTCAACAAAAATACTTATTTACCTTATACAGCCCGGGTGCAGAGAAGCAGCAATGCCATCTCTTGGCACCACAAGGCCGCCGCTCCCCTTCTTTTTCACATTTTAACCATGACAAAAATGGAATCGGATCAGCTCATGTTGGCGCAGCAGCCTCACTGCGAGCTCCTTTAAGGCCTGGTGTCAAGTTTTCAGAACTCCTTTCAGAATTGAATTTGGGGTTATCCTACCCTTTGATTCACACCTACCAGGTGTAGGTATCTATCATATCTACCTCTATCATGACAACTTTTTGCTATCTCCTGGGATCTACATCCATCATTAACCGGGCCCGAGTTCAGACAGCAGTCAGGCACCACCGAGGGCTCTTCTTGCTCTACTTCTGTAAAAAAAATAATATAAATCTGGTAGTAGAAACACAGAATTATGCTATAAGCATAGAATCAATAAGGTTGGAAAAGACCTCTAAGTTCCCAGACCCCAACTCATCCCCACCACGTCCACTGACCATGTCCCTCAGTGCCACACCTCCATAGCTCCTTCCAGGGATGGTGACCCCATCACCTCCCTGGGCAGCCTAACTTCTAGCTTCCAGAAGATGGTATCAAGGATAAAATATCACCTATTTGTCCCTAAATTAACCACACGCTGTGACCAAATTCTTCAAAGTAGCATTAGAATGCAATCTTGCCGTCTGTTTTCTCATGCTTTTCCTATAACGACAGCCACCAGACACAACAATGGCTGACACTATGCAAAACAGCAGTCAAAGGCAGCAAGAAATAGAGTTAACTGGGCTACAAATAGAGTGAGCTGAGCTCCTTCTGGGGAAGAAGCGTAGTGTTTGATGACTGGAGTGCTGCTCTGCAGCTTTAGAAGGGACTCTGTAAATTACTGAGGTATTTAAATGGTGTCTTAAATTCATTACTCTTCTGAAAACCTATGAGGAAATCCAAGTAAAATAGAGGATCTATTAGAAATCCTGACATTTACATCAAGAAATCCCTGCAAATTTCTAATATGACGGCTCACAAATTTGAAATTCCTTACAAAATTGCTCACTGCTGCTCTGACCGCCCTGCAGGGAAAGAGCATTGAGAAAGAGCTGCCAGGACACGATCCAGAGGGATCTCTTGTTTTCTGTCACGTAACTTTCCCCCCATGATTGATTTAAATAGATGCTAAGGTCGAAAAGGATAATTACCACCACTCTCTGCATAACAGAGAAATGAAATTTAGCACAGCAATTCCTGAATCAAAGCCATATTTCCGACTGACCCACAGCACACTGTTCAGACAGTGATGTCATCCGTCTTAAAGTCAGGGGGGAACCACCACGCTGCCTGAAAACTGCAAACAACCTTTCAATTTCTTCAGACTACCTCCAGCTCTCATGGGCAGGAGAGACGACGGGATGTACATCCGAGGTGAAAATCACACAGCGTTAATACGCAGGGAAATGGAACACAGACCAACACCAGCAGCATGCTGGATGCTCATCATTAAGGCAGAGAATATGGGGGGGGGAAATAAAAGCATTATCTGGTAACACTTGAAATTAAAGCAAATACAGGAAGGGACGAATGAACAGCCATCAAAGTGACTTCAGAAAGACAGCGGTGACAAAAGTTGTTTGAATATGGATGCTGCTGCTGAGTTACTTAGGAAAAAAAAAGGTCAAAATCTTAATGGGCCCAATCGTGGAAGTGTAAAAACCATGGACTGAAAGAAGAATGAAAGCATCAGTATGACTTAGACAAGGACAAGGTGTGGGGTCACCTCCTTGGGACCTCCTGCAGCCCCTGGGCATGGTGCTGAGCAGCCTGCTCTGAGCCAAGGGGGGACCACAGGGACCCAGGGTCATCGTGCCTAAAAATGGAGTGTGGTCAAAATGGAGGAAAAAAAGAAGTGAGGAGAAATGATGGATTTGAATGCGATGAGAAAGGTGATGGAGAACAGATCTGAATCCTCAGCTGGAGTGCAGTGCTCTGGATCTGCTCTGCCTGCTGGGTGCTCCCCGTCCCCTTCCTTCTGGCACAGCACTGTCGTTTGGCGGCACTCAGATTGCAGTAATGTTATTGGAAAACCCATCATGGAAGAACTGAGTGAGAAATACGACTTCAGCAGCAGCATGCACGATAAGCTGAAAAGTACTGCTTGAGAAAGGAGAAAAGATGAAAGTAGCTGAGGTGAGAAGCAGTGCAAATGAAGACCAAAGGTTTCACAACAGAAGTAGGTTAGCAGGCACCATAAAGCAGCACCAGGATTAAGCACAGCTGTATTGATGCAGGTCTGGGCGCCCATTCCCACACAGCAGTGCTTCCAGGTCCTGAGTTCTGCTCTAGTTGCGAGCCAATAGTGAGAGAGAAGCAGCCTTCATAGCTTGGGTCCACAACCAGGATTTCTTTTATATTTTACTTGCACTTGCCTCTTGATCTTGAATTTTATACTATATTCAGTTATGAGCAGTGAACCTATCTTCCAG
Source organism: Aquila spilogaster (assembly GCA_024606505.1). Classification (NCBI taxonomy): domain Eukaryota; kingdom Metazoa; phylum Chordata; class Aves; order Accipitriformes; family Accipitridae; genus Aquila; species Aquila spilogaster. The sequence goes on from JANHGO010000545.1 coordinate 25,120, forward strand.
TTATTTCCTTGCTGTTGCCTTCTGACCATTTCTTTCTCCCATTAAACTCCCCACGCTCACCTAATGCATCTTCCCCATAACCCACATCCCACAGACTCCCAGCTGCACCCAAAGGATTTTAAACCATGGGTTAACAACAAATACCTATAAGCACCGAGGTGTCAGTGTAAGTCCTGAAGCACAGGACTTCCTGCTTGAAATTGTTGGACCAGTTCATTATGACAGCTCTTACAATCACAGAATCATTCAGGTTGGAAAAGCCCTCTATGATAACCAAGTCCAACTCCAACCCATCCCCACCATGTCCACTGACCACATCCCTCAGCACACTGCCATCATTCTTGAACCACCACCATCCTAGGCAGCCCGTAGCAAAGCCTAATCACTCCTCTGGAGAATAATTTCTTCCTAATATCCAACCTGAACCTCCCCTGGTGCAATGTGAGGCCATGACCTCTCATCTTAGACAGATCCTCTTGTCCTCATCCTTTCTTCCCCTCTTGCATTATGTTGTGAGATAGTGTCAAACCTTCACTGGGCAAGGTTCCAAGTGAGCTAGGACCTCTCTGGTCTCTAAACAAAGAGATATTTTTAGTCCTTTTCTAGAAAGAAATCCTATTTTGGTATTATGTAGGTAGACAGAAGGTGTCATGGGATGCATTACGAAGCATTGTGCATGTCTACCCACACCTACCACGATCTGCTCATGATGCTGAACTCTGAAACAGCGTGCCACATGCACAGTGCCTACTGGAGAAGATCTGAATGACTTCTGGCCCGTGCCAGCTCTCAAAACACATCTAGAGACTGTCAGTGGCAGTTGGACAGGGCCGAAGTCAAGCCAGGAACCATGACCAAGCTCCAGGACACCGGCTCCTGCCCCAGTGTTACCCCAGCCCCAGCAGTGCCTGCAGACTGTGAGCTTTCTGAGGATGAACTATGGCTAAAGTGGCTCTAGGATCTCTAGATGTCACACACATCTAAGAAGCATGATATAGGAAAATGAATGTACTACACCTGTGTCAAAGAAAAATGGCAGAACGGACAAGAACAGTGGTCAGTCACTTTCAGGTGGAATTGGTGACTGGACAGCTAGAAGGAAATGTTGGAGAGATAAATGCGGACATGGCAACAAAGGAGAAAAAAAAAGGCACATTGGAAGTTGTCAGAAGATAAATGAAGCTAGCCAAGCAAATAAACATCACTCTGGGTTACAGAACTAAAAAACACAAACAACAAGGGACAGCGTCAATGACACAGATATAAAATACATCAAGGCAGAGCTGACGGCAGAGGAAGGTTTCTGGAGGTCTGACCAAAAAGCTGGGAAGTGCCCAGTCATGCACGTACTGAAGGACAGGATAATCAATGGCACTGAAGGCAGCGAAGATAAACAAGGACAAACAAAATAAAGGCAGGAAGAGAGGGAGGGACCACAAAGAACAGACAATCAGTGATCCTAGGAGAAGAGCCTGAGAACATCCAATGCACATCGTTAAACAGGCTGAGGGCTGGTGGCTCTGGGAAGGGAACTGCTGATGGAAGAACAGTGCACGTGGACCACAACAGAAAGAATCTATTCCTATAGCAATATGAAATAAATCAGCAAGAGAGACGTAACGTATTTTGCAGGCTTGGCCTCGTCTGATAGAGGAGGCGTAATCCTTTCCATTTATTTAGAAAGGTTCACTGGCTGTAAGGATCACAGAAACAATGACTTTCGTTGTATCATAGGTCACAAACACAGGCAAGGTTGCATTCAAATTTTCCCTCTGTAAATGCTTCACTCGATAAATGCACCGAATGTTTCCCTCCCACATTTAAGACGATGCTATCAAATGTAAACATGCCGTTACACCACTGATTTTAACTTGGAAATTTACATTCTGAGAGATGAAAAACAGCGAAACGGTACTATTAAATATTACATACCTAAATGTGAAAAGGATCCAAAGCTGCAAGGGACCACCGCTACGATTCTGCTCCCAGAACTTCCCTCTTATTAGGGCAAACTTCCTTTGACCTCATTCTGTCTGCGGCATGTTACTGACTACAGAAAGCTCCTTGCAAAATACAGATAGAGAAATCCCGGGATCCGCAGGGTTCGCTGCCCCTCTGGATGCTTTCCCATTGAAAGCAGAGGATGAGGAGGGTGGAAAAGATAAAGGCTCCCTGAGATGTGCGCTGGGTGAGAGCAGCATTTGAGGAGGGCTGCTTTGGTTTGTTTGCTTTTCAGTTTTTAGTTCATAAAAAAGTGAGCTCAGGCATTAAAATCCTGCTCTTTCAGCTCAGCCTTCTTCCCAACAAAGCAGCTGTCACACTGAGGTTATTCCCATGTTCTTAGCAGGAGGAAATAACAAAAGGACATTTCTTTTCCCGTTCTGCCACGGTGACATCTGCTATAAGTGGATTAAAACTGAAATGAGGCAGTTTTTCACTAATAATTCAGTACAAATCACAATTATGACTAAACTCTTATTAAGAATATTAGTAGGAAGCACGGGAAAAAGGCTTTTAAAACTATATGCATACATTTGTCAGCACAGACTTCCGCTGAGGTTCAGTGGCAGCTACAGCAAGCTCCATGAACAGCAGCATCCAAATGTGGGCATGGTGCAGATAGGCGGACAGATGGACTTGATGATCTTAGAGGTCTTTCCAACCTTCATGATTCTATGATTCTAATGGATATGATCAGGAATGTGGATGTGATTACAAAATTGCAGAAGTAGTTTTCTTTTTTCTAATAAAATCATGTGTATGTATCCATTTAGTATTCCTTCTGACTTGACCTTCAAATATCCACATTTGCTCCATCTTTTGGGGAAAGAAAGTAAAGCACAACAAAAAAATACCATATATGTATGTAAGACGTAGGGACTGGATATAAGGATAAGGGAGGATCATGGAGGAGATCCTCCTGGAAGAGATGTCAAGGCACATGTGAAATGAGGACGTGATCCAAGACAGCCAGAATGGCTTCACCAAGGGCAGATCGTGCCTGACCCATCTGGTGGCCTTCTGTGACAGAGTGATGGCATCGGTGGACAAAGGAAAGGCTGTTGTCTGCCTGGACTCGTGTGAGGCCTTGGACAGGGTCCCGCACCACAGTCTCTCTCTACATTGGAGAGATGTGGGTTTGAAGGCTGGACTGTTCTGTGGATAAAGAATTGATTGGAAGGTCACAGCCAGAGAGTTGCTGTCAATGGCTCTACGCCCAGGTGGAGGCAGTGACGAGTGGTGTCCCTCAGGGGTCTGTCTTGGGACCAGGGCTCTTCATCATCTTTATCAATGGCACAGACAGCGGGACTGAGGGACCTGGACAGGCTCAAAAAGTGGGCACACGAGAAACTAATGAAGTTTAACAAGGCCAAGTTGATGCATTTGGGTCAGGGCAATCCCAGATATGTGTACAAACTGGGAGAAGAACTCATTGAGAGCAGTCCTGCGGAGATGGATTTGGAGGTTCTGATGGACAAAAAGCTGAACGTGAGCCAGCTGTGTGCGCCTGCAGCCTGGAAGGCCAACAGCATCCTGGGCTGCATCAGCAGAGGGGCGGCAGCAGGGCAGGGAGGGGGCTGTGCCCTTCTACTCTGCCAGCTGGATCACTGTAGCATATTAAAATGCATCTAAGAACGGCGCCCAGCTTGCACCAAGCAGTCTCATCGCCTCTGATGTGTTCACTTCATGCTGCCAAGATGTGACAATGTCTATAGCTGAAGAAAGGAGACCCTGGATTCGGTTGGTGATGTGATCTCACATCAGGGATTAATCTAAGCAACAGGAACTGTAATAAATCCTAGGGAAAACATTCACAGAATCACGAAGGTTGGAAAAGACCTCCAAGATCATCAAGTTCAAACGCCAACTCATCACCACCATGCCCACATTGGAATCAGACATATGTGAACTACAAAACAGAAACAGAAGAAAGGAGAAAAAAAACATTTCTCCTGCCTTTGCTCACTCTGTTACTAACTGCAAACACCTGTATATGTACCAGGTTTAAAGAAATGGAGAGTACAAAGATAACGCAGAGATGCGCTTTACGTCCCTGACTAACCAAATGATAAATGAATGGATGCTCCAACATACTCTGTGGTTCAGTCAGTGAACTGGAACTCTCAAATACTCAGAAATATACCATATATGGATGGGCATATGCTGAGATGAGCACAGAGTCTTTTTCAAGCTGAGGCAAGAGCCAAGTGTTTCAGCTGTGATGCTAAAGCCCCCACATCTGCAGCCATCTAGTTTAACTGCCTGCATGCTGAGGTTATGCAGAAGCCTCGCAGAGATGGAAATGGTCTGGATCATATGAGTGATACAATCTGAACTGGCTTCCACTGATCATTCCTCGTAGATCCTCAGCTGAACAGCCAGAGAAGCTCTGATGAAGATCTTTTTCCCTCATTATAATGTGATGAAAACCAACTCGACCCTGATTAGACTTGGACAGGTGTACACAGTCACCACAATTTTGCAAAGAACAAAGGCACTAAGCAGAGCCTGAATGTCAGTACCTGGTGTGACGTGGGTTTGGGTCCCACTGCAAGTCTCAGGTAGATCCCCAGGGGTTGTGGAATGGTTATGGAGCAGCATGCTGAGAGCCTGAAAAGCAGAAATGGTGGAGGCATACATTGCTACTACCTTTCCCCCCAAGTTCAGGAAAAGATAAGTACCCCGCTCATTCTTTGGAGTAAGTAAGTATAGGGAGAAGAAGCCTGTTCCCATGAACTCTTGCAGGACCTGTTAGATGAAGTAATCCATAATTCTGAAAGAGAGAGTCCTTGAAGAAGGATGAGCCAGGATCTTGGTAGAAAGGAAGGTATTAAAATAGCTGTGGCAATCACAGAAGATGGCAGCTACCATATATTTGCTGCCTGTGAGCTCTCACAATGCCTGACAGAAGATGATGCTTGAAAGCGATGATTTATGGTCTTCTGACAATTGCCTCTGGACTGGTGTAATGCCCTCCTGCACTTCAGCAAACGTCTCACCTCTCAGAAAGAGCAAGCTGTGGACAAAGGATGACAGAAACCACCATTCCATGGAATCTGGGAGTTCCTTTGGTGTTTATTCCAACTTCCTTTCTCAGCCTTTCCTGGACATGGGATCTGTAAAGGATACGTGCTATAGAGGTCTTCCTCTTGGAAGGTCTCAGCGCAACTTTTGAATCACTGAGGGATTTTTATCCGTTCTTACTGGGGAAAAGCTCCACAGCTTTAAATGGGAAGTCAGCTACAGTTACTTGTGTGCTTTTAAAATACCAAGTGTGTTCAATCAACTAGTCTGTCGTAATAACAGCAATAACTGTGCCAAGGACCTGTCCCAGTAGCTATTACCTACTGGCCACGTTTTTGTTAGCATCCATCTTGATGCTTCACTCACTGTGCTACAAACATTCAAGGCCCAAGTCAGCAAACAATAACCAATTCTCAGGAGAACACTTTAAGCAAGTCCTGGTAGTTGGTGATTTCAGGGTGTGTAGAGGCAGATGACATGCTGCCTATGTCAAAGCTTTTATTTCTGAATTACCTTTGGTCTACCTGACCTTGTCTTGGACACCAGACAGCAACAGAGACCTTGATCCTTTATAAAAATGTTCAAAGCTGAAGTGCGTCAGAGTCCTCTGCTGATGATTCTATCATGTCACAGAGTCACAGAACCATTAAGGTTGGAAAAGAGCTCCAAGATCACCAAGTCTAAATGCCAGCCCACCCCCACCATGCTCAATGAACCATGTCCCCAAGTGCCGTATCTCCACAGTTCTTGAACATCTCCAGGGTTACACAGGAACGAATGGTTAATGGGACTGCAGGCTTCCATGAGAAATGGCATCTGCTGTGCCCACAGACCAGCACAGAAAACAGCCATGTACTGGGAAGACATGAAGCACTGATGAGTCAGAAGACAGTACAATGGCATCTGGAAGCTCTCCTTACCATATAGATGAGATGGTCTTGGTGACCGTGGAATTAGAGACTTCTAAAACATGAATTGACCAAACTGGATAAAGAAAATAAGTAGAAACTAAGGAACTTGGTGGTCACTACTCAAAGTAATTGCTGTCCCAAGTCAGAACTGGCATCATTCCATTCTGCAAGATCTTTTATCCAAGAGGAGGAAGATGGCACAGAACTTGGTTGGCACTACTGCACAGGAAATGTTTCAAGCTTGTGTGTAGACATGACCTAAAGCAGGACACTGCATGCCTAAACCTGGATCGTCTCTGACAGAGCTCTGAAGACGTTGGCTGTTTGCAATACAGCAAACAGACTCAGATCCCAAATAGAGGTTAAACGCAAACACTGAAGGCAAGAAACCTTGACCAGGAGGTTGCTTGCAACCCAATAAATGAGGAAGTGTCATGGGTCGTGTTGTTTAAGGACAGCCTACATTAATATTCTGACTCAGCCTCTTCACTTCTAATTCAGCAAGAAGCAAATCTCAAGTCACAGAACGTACCACACATCGTGTAGAGTTTCTAGTCACCCAAATGAGAGATTCATGGACAGCTTGGGAATTTTAACACAGCCAGTTCAAAACTGCACATACAACTCACTTCATTTGTCTTGGAAACTGGAAGGAAATTATGTGGCTCTGTGCTTAAGCCTTTTTGGGAGACTGCTGCTGAAAGTGAAGGGTTTGGCTTGCCTCTTCAGTGCCATTTTGTCACTGAAATGTGACAACATCTGTTCCAGTTTTGTTTCTCATTCCCTGAAGGAAACATTCATTCATTTACAGCTTTGGGCCAGTGAAACCTCCAGCAGAACACCTTGCTATCTTCCCCTGCGTGACTTGACAAGAAAGAAAAGCGCAAATTCATGATTTAATGTTTTTGCATGTTTACATGTGAGCATTAATGCGATAATTTACATACATAAAAATAAGTATAACCCAACTTCAGCTCTACCAAAATGCCTTCAGTAGATACGGACAACTCAGTAGAACTTGGGTTGGTACAGAGAACGTGCGTTAACAAAGGTAATGAAGTAAACTTATTACGTGAAACCTCTCAAGCAGAAACAGAAGTACTCTGCTTTGTGAGCAGTGCAGCCTATGATACAAGACCAGTCCTTCCCAGAACAGCTTTGAAAGTAATGCTCTATTTAATAACAACAACAAAAATGTCTTTAGCAATGTTTAGATATTTCTTCAGTCACGCTCACGTAATGGCATCTATTTCAATAAAAGAAAATCACTCCTTAGAGAAAAAAAAAGCAGCGTTGCAAACAGTTCTTCTTTCAATGGATGCTGTGTACACACTTTGAAGTAGAAGCGTTATTCAAAACACATTAGAAGAGCTCTAGCGATACAAAACCCATGCTCTGTGTTTTTCACCTCTCTGAGAAGCAAACGATAAATGCTGCAGGGCACGCCTACCTCTTTGTTGGTGTCGGTGCTCCGGAGGACATGTGGGTCACCATGGCGTCATTCATGTTAGTCAGAGGTCGGGGGGGACTGAAATAGAAAGAGGAATTTGTTCCAGTTAGTGATTAAAAGAAACAAATTAGAAAACAAAACCAACAGCGGGAAAAAGGGCATCACTGTTTTCAGCGACACTGTACGGGCAAAGAGCAGCAGGAGTTGTTTTGCACAAAGGCACTTCAAGAGCTCGGTCTGCTCTGCTCTAATTAGTTTTCACAATTTCTGCGCTGCTTTAAAATGAAGGTAAAACTAACATCAGTGATTACATAACTGACCTTTGGCACTGTCCAATTCTTCAAAGCAACGTAGGAGACATTCAAGTTAGGGGAAATATCGGAGATGTCTACAGAGGTGAGGCACTGACCTCTTACAAGAAACCTTCATTCTAACGATGATTGCGTACACCTCCCGGCTGGGTTTTATTTCTATTAAATTAAATCTAAGTTAGCTGGAAAAATCATGGAATCGTTCGGGTTGGAAAAGACCTCTCAGATCACCAAGTCCAACCCCAACCCACCCCACTGTGCCCACTGACCATGTCCCTCAGTGCCACATCCCCATGTGCCCTAAACACCTCGAGGGATGGTGACCCCACCACCTCGCTGGGCAGCTGTGCCACTGCATCACTGCTCTTTCTGAGAATAAGTCTTTCCTAACATCCAGCCTGAGCCTCCCCTGGCGCAACTTAAAGCCATTACCCCCTGTCCTAAATCCAACGTTTGTTTAACTATCAACTAGTAATGCCTGGGCTCAGGTCACTCTTCTAATAGGGATGGAATTAATAGGGATTACTGCATGACAGCTGTCACTCTTTTTTTGCTGTTTCCCTTGGATTGCATTTACTGTACTTAACACACATACAAACCGAACAGAAACGGAGTCTTGAATACCTCTGCTAACCTTACAGCTGAGTTTCGTTTTCTAACCTGGACAGTCCTACACTATTAAGATTTGTAAGGGATACTGTGAGCTGTTCTGGCACTGCTCAGGGCCCCCCTTGCAGCCCAGGCTGTATTTCTTTGTGGAGAGAGAATTACAGAGAATTACAGTGAAAACACAGCCAACGCAGCCAGGCAGGCACAAACCAAAGGTACGTTTTAGATGTACAAAAACGTAAAAACATACTGCTATTAAATCACTTTATGCTACAGAGAGTGGTTGACCTCTACCTATTATTATTCCATTTTACAGGCATGCTGACAGAAATTTAAAGGGACTTAAAAGTAAACAGTTTTGTGGCTACCTACCTACATATATGTATGTAGGCAAAGGTTAACATAAAGCATTTCTAGGAGCACCGCCAGCAGACGCTGTGGTCAAGATTTTGATCCAAGAGAAATTTGCATTAGATTAAACAGAGAGCTTGTAACAAAGGAGTAGTACCCAAATCCATATGGAAACCTAGTTCAGTTTACTAATTAAAACAAAACACCACCGTAAGTAATAAATAAGGAGTTGAATATCCTGACTTGGAAGGCATCCACAAGGATCGACTCCAATTCCTTTATGGAACACAGTTGTACATAACTGTAAAAATAAAACCATCCCAGCTGGCATGTGAGCCCTTCCGCTTCCTTCTATAAGGTGTCAGTTGGAAAAAGCAGTAAAACGAGACGGATTCCTTTTCCTGGGAGCTTTATTATTTCTCATACAGCAGGCTAGGAAAGGGCAACTCATCATAACTCATTAGAACAAACAAGTATTAACTCCATTTTCTTACTTCTTCCTACGCTACTTCACACTTTCTTTAGATAAGAAAGACACTGACTATAAAATGCAATTTGATTTAATGGAATTCCTACTTTCTATTGCATGGTATATCCATAGAAGCAAAGAAATAGCATTTCTTTGCTTAACAGCCATCATAAGTCCTCTGGGAGATTTCCATGAATAGCGCTGTGCAAACTAATCTCTTTCTATTACAGCCTATCAGGAAGGATTCAAAGCAAAACCAGCGTGACTTGCTTTCCTCATATCTCATTCTTGGAAGAGCTGTGTCAATACATTTTGATAACAGCACAGTAATGCACCCACTCAGCTTTGTTTCTCAGGAAAGACCAAAGAGAATTTCTCCTAGGAACAGACACGGCTGAGGTTACCTACAGCAGGCACGACCCCAGCTCCCCATAAACACAAATGCTGTGATGGTTGAAGTGCCCCCAGTACATATTTCTTCTTTCCCACTGCTGCAGCTTTTGCTTCCCTTGCATGTGTTGGCCACCTGCATATTACACTCTAATAGCCCAGTTTGCCGTGCTAACAAGGGGCCAGGCCACACTTATACAGAACCAGAGAATCATTCAGGTTGGAAAAGACCTCTGAGATCCCCAGGACCAACCCCAACCCACCCCACCGTGCCCACTGACCACGTCCCTCAGTGCCACATCCCCACGGTTCTGGGACACCTCCAGGTGACCCCACCACCTCCCTGGGCAGCTGTGCCACTGCATCACCGTTCTTTCTTAGAAGAAATGTTTCTTAATACCCAACCTGAAGCTCCCGTGGCACAACTTGAGGCCATTACATAGGTTTGTGCTGTGCCCAATAAATGCAGCATGGAAGTGTGTAATGATCCCTATTAAATTATCTTGTTCTTACCAGCGTTTGTAAGAACTGAGGTTGTGCAGACTCATTTGTACACAGGCCATCAGCCTCTCTGTTCTCTTCCACTTATCTGATCTGTGGTCATTTCACAAAGCATCTTCCAAAGATGTCCATTGTCAGCAGTGATCTAAATTGTACATTTCTTGAGTAGTTAGCAAACAGCTTACCACAGGGTTTTCAAAGCAGCGTTATGTTGAATATTCCCTTTGTTAAGCTCATCTATCTGAGTGGCAGGAGGATGTCATTATATAGTCGTAGCAAAATTTATCATGACAGCAAGCAAGAGAAATATTCTGAAAATGGTGTAATTTGTCATGAGCTATAGACTAATGACAAGGTATGATGTTTTCTTGGCTTTGTAAGTAAACAACACATCTTCTTGATAAGAGAGGCTATCATGTCAGAACAAAAATGAATTAATTGTTTCCTATAATTAGTTGCACTTTGTGCAGCTTCTTTCTGCTAAGGATCAGTCGGCTGTATGCATTTTTGTAACGGTGATGGTGTGTCTGCTTTTAAAAGTCTTTGAAGGAAAAAAAAAATCAATTTGGAGTAGATTAGTTGCCCATAGCTGCTTATTTACAGAGCTGTCTCCGAGCTCCCTTTTCAATTAGTGGCGTTTCTCCATAGCAGTGGAAGGTACTCGCCTGCTCTCAGAGTGGTCAGAGCTGTGCAAAGCTACGTAACAGCCTTAAAAACGCTCCGGTGAATTGTCGCTGTAAAGAGATGTTGGACTGGCAGTTTTTGAAGGGCAAGAGGCAATGACACTTCCTGCTTTAACACTGGTGGAGGTTTGTATCTGTAACAGGTACAAGCTACGGTTTCTGCAAAACATAGGTTTTTTTTCTTTATCGAGATTATGATCTTAATACAGAGGGAGAGCAAGGCAGATTTTAGAGCTCTTTTAGGTTGAGAATAATCTGCAATTGGGTTTTCCCTTTATTTGGCAGTCTACCAAACGTCTGCGTTTTGAAGTGGGCATCTACCAGTTGACCAGGGGGTGACCTGGGCTGGCTTTTGCCACGTTTCAGCTGGAATCTCAGAAGAAAAAGGCTTTGACCATCTCATGAGTCACTGCAACCTCTTTGAGGGGAAGTTTTTTTAATGCTAGAGCCCTCTGTTATGCCCAGAAAAGTGGGGAGTACAAAAGACTTGATCCAGTAGGGACTTCTCCGAGCAGTTTGGGTTGTCTGGTATGTGCTATAAAATGCACGTAATGCAAAGCCTACTGGTGAATTAACCTTCCAGACTTAGTTCACTTTTGCCTACCAGAGCCTTATGGATGGGCTGTGGGCATAATAGGGCATCTGGGCGCTAAGGTAGAGCAAGCAATGGAGCCACGTTTTCTATGTTCTTCTGAGTTTGTTCTCGGGATAAATCAAGAGTTCTCCAATCTTGCCATTTTGAACTCTCAGTATGACATTTTCAGCTTTGTTTTTTGCAATAAGCTTTGAGTTACACTGCTTTTCCACAGCAACTTCCCCACATGACTCTAACAGCAGAACTTGGATCTTCTAAAAACCCTCGTGCTCTCCCGTTTCCCTGTGTGTTTCCATATTCCTCGTGGTGTCAGGTACGCACCAGCAGACCTGGATCAGCCTGTGCCAGCTGTCCTCAGCAAGCTGGAGCGTAGTCATGCTCGCGGAGAATTTGGCACGTTGGCAGACATCTGTTTGGGCGCTTACCCCATGAGCTGTACATCAGTGTCGAAATGAGCCCTGCTTCTGTAGTCAGTACGGGATTTAATTGCGAGCTGTGTTCACCCGGGCTTTGTCATGGAGCAGAGCAGGCAGACGACAGGATCCCTTATGGCTTTTCTGTAAACAGATCTTTAATTCATGGATTTCTGTGTATTAAGGGATTTGTAGGAGAAATACAGAGATCCTTCACTTGACTCTTTATAGTAGTACTGGGAAGAGCATGGCAAGGTATAAGCAAGGATGCTGAACCTCATGAGGTTCAAGAAATCCAAATGCAAGATCTTGCACCTGGGTCGAGGCAACCCCCATTACCAATACAAGCTTGGGAATGAGAGGGTTGAGTGCAACCCTGCCGAAAAAGACCTGGGGGTACTGGTGGATGGGAAGCTGGGCGTGAGCCAGCAATGTGCCCTCGCAGCCCAGAAAGACAACTGTATCCTGGGCTGCATCCAAAGCAGCATGGCCAGCAGGGAGAGGGAGGTGATCCTGCCCCTCTGCTCCCTGGGGAAGAGAAGGCTGCGAGATGACCTGGTAGCAGCCTTTCAGCATCTAAAGGGGAGCTGCAGGAAGGAAGGGGACAGATACTTTAGCAGGGTCTGTGGTGATAGAACGAGAGGAAATTGTTTCAAGCTCAAAGAGGGTAGATTTAGGTTAGGTATAAGGGGAAAGCCTTTTATAGTGAGGGTGGTGAGGCACTGGCACAGGTTGCCCAGAGATGTGGATGCCCCATCCCTGGAGACTTTTCAAGGCCAGGCTGAATCAGGCCCTAGGCAACCTGATCTAGCTGTGGTGTCCCTGTTCACTGCAGGGGAGTTGGACTAGATGGCCTTCAGAGGTCCCTTCCAACTCTAAGGATTCTATGATTCTATTCTGTGCACATTGTCACATTTGTGCACAGGGCATCCACTGGTATTGGCCATTGACATGTGATTTCCTTAAGTTAAAGAAGGGTCTCAAAGTGATGGTGGCATGGCGATGTGATGGTTTTAGTTGGGCTCAGGGGTAGGCTTTTGTAGCAAACGCTCTGATCATTCCCTGCTTAGAAAGCATTGGGAAGCACAGAAACCTGATCCCTTTCAGATGAGTTTAGAAAGCAGCTTCCAGGAGCACGCCGACTGTACACCGTGCTTTAATGGGTGCTTAGTTCTAGGGGTGAGACTAGAACTGAAAACCCCCAAACATGTACTGTGGAGTCATCAGGTCCTCAATCCCGCAGGCTGGGTGAGGGCTGCCACCGCTCATCCATTGGGCAATGTGGGAAGGAATGTTGGTCTGCTTAGCAGCTGGGTGTTGCAGGTGGGCAAGGGAGCCCCTGCAGCAAGGATGGGTATGTATTCCAGCTCTACCAGCCCAATTCAGAGCACGAATAGAGTGACTCATCATGTCACCACAGATGTGCCTTTATTATCATCAGCGACAGGATACATCAAATTAACTCAGTGCGAACTCTGCTACAAAGAAACGCAACTACCATTGTGTGAGATTGGATCAGGTCTCACGTTGCGGTACAGAAGTCTGAACTTGTGTAGTTTCTTGGGTCCCGGAGCTGCTCCTTGGTGATGGAACGTCACGACTGTCTGAAAAAGAAGTTTTTTTTCTTCTTTCTGCTCTCTTCTCCATCGGTTACTGTTTATAGCTTTTAGGTGCTCTGCAGAACTAATTTCTTCCACCCAAGCATGATCTGTATTGTATTCTCTGCAGTCAGTCGGCTCTCACCTCGCTTTTCCCTTCCACTTGTTGTGATCTTCAGAACTGCCTTTATGCACGTAATTATCAAAACTGGTCAGCTCTCGGGGTACCTGTTGAGATGGCTTTGATGTCTCCAGTACCATCTGAAGGAGTGAAAAAAACACTTCCTACTGATTCTGTAGGAAGTACATGTGTAATTTATGATGTGTTGCAAAGAATCCTGGAACTCAGTAGGTGCTCAGATCCACTGCTGTTGCGGTTTGCATTGTAGTTACATGCAGTGTGTTTGCTGGAAGGAACCAGTGGATATTTAGTAAAGTTGGCTGCTTCATAGACACCTCAAGTGTTTTCTTTTGCAGAGCAATAAAGACATGGCCCTAAATGCAGGTTTGATGAAGGCAAATGCGACGCTACTCACTCTGCGTGAGCTAATTTGTCATTGGAACAGAATTTCAATTATAGCAATCCCTTGGCTACTGGGAAGAGTTGCTGCCCCCATTGATCTTGCAGCGCTTATGAAGCTCAAGTAACTTAAAAAATCCTGGTTTAGGTTGCTGACTTACAAACAGGTAACCATGTGGGTTACCAGCCCTCCTGGAAAGCATGCAAATAGGCACTGAAGACTAGTTCAGTCCCACTGACAAATACATTTCTGTTAAAGTAGCCCATGTCTTTAATATGACTGCAGGAATATCAGTTCTTTTCCAGTACTGCTAAAATCCATCTAGAATTAAATAGGCCTGTAAGAAAGCACATCATGCTTTCTCTGAATCATAATAGTCCACGGAATTGTTCTGTTCGACGTGTTGCTTAAATATTTTAACATTTTTTTCTTTTCCTCTTTGTGTTCTTCATTACTTCTTCTCTTTGACCAGATTGAATTAATTAGAAGAGATTACGTGGCTAATGGTGGCTGGGAGACTTTCCTGTCCTATGAAGACCCGGAGCAGGACATTCTTATTGGCCTCCTACGACTGCGAAAGTGCTCAGAGGAGTCCTTCAGACCTGAGCTGAAGGGAGGTGTTTCCATTGTGCGGGAGCTGCATGTGTATGGGAGCGTGGTCCCTGTGAGCAGTCGGGATCCTTCCAAATTTCAGCACCAGGTACCTCAAACTATCTTTATTTTTCATCAGTACACCCTGCTCCTCCCCACTCCTCCCACTATAATTGGAGAGGGAGATTCATTCATTGTTTGGATTGTAGTCTGCTGCTCCATCTCCAAGCAATTGGAAGAGAAGGTTATCAGGAGTGTTAACGTGGATTCACTAAGGGGAAATCATGCTTGACCAACCTTGTAGCTCTCTGTGATGTCATCACTCGCTGGGTAGATGGGGGGAGAGCAGTGGATGCTGTGTACCTTGACTTCAGCAAGGCGTTTGACACTCTCTCACAACATCCTTGTTATGAAACTTAGAAAATATGAGATAGATGAGTGGATGGTGAGGTGGATTGAGAACTGGCTGACTGGCAG
>JANHGO010000546.1:0-40012 GCA_024606505.1 Aquila spilogaster
ACATGTTTTATGATAGTCTGCAAAGTGCTGTGATGGCTCTTAATGAGAGAGAGATCCATAATCTGGTGGGGATGACTGATACATTGGGCAGTACATTTATTAAAATATATGTACCGTTCTGTACTGTTAGGGCACGATAGAGAAATCTTACGCTTAAATCATTTTGTTTGCTTTCTGGTTATAAATACTGACACAGTAGAACCAAGAAGCAGTGAGTGTTTGAGGTCATGGGACTACAGGTGAAATCTCACTTTCCTCAAATCCTTTGGTGGTGGGGACTCACCTCAGCCTTTTCCCTCTGCTCTTGAGCAAAGCCACAGCTTGGGGATACTGAGCAGTTCCTCCCAGCAGAGCAGCAGCACTGCTATAATGACAGGTTTGAAACTGGCTGATGACACAGGAACTCGAACCTCTGATATGAGGTTGAGCATGTTGAGACTTCCTATCCTGCAGTAGCATGCAATTGTCATCTGCTTCCTGTACCTGTTGCTCTCCAGATGTTTTCAGAAATGCGTTCTACTGATAGGATTTTTACTTTAAAAACAGCATTGTTTTCTAATGCAGACCAATTTGTCCTGGAAGGCGTTAGCTTTCTTCCACTTTTTGCCCATGTATTTACGAGGAGAGGCACGTTCCCTCCCAGCCTTCATGCAGTCATTAGGCTGTAAGGCCAGCTTCCTCCCGTCCCTTTCTCACGGCAGAACATTGGTGTATTTCTTTCCCTTGGGAACACCTTCTGTATCCATCTGTAGTTCAATCACAGCTAAACTTCAGCTATCTTTCATGGCCAAATGAAGTCAGCCTGACAACATGCATCTCCTTGCAGATAGTTTTTAAATGTTCACATAAACTTTCAAAAGAGCAAAGATAGGCAGATAGAATAAGGATTTGAATATGACTGATAGAAGTGGGCTACTTATTTTTAGCTTTCTACCTGTCTGTCTTCATCTCTTCTGTTGGACCTGACAACTAACCCTTGACTCTGGAATGACCGACTTCTACCATGTGTCCTTGCTGCTGCCTGCCTGTTGGGTCTGGGTTGCTCCTGGAGTTGTGTCAGCTCTCTGTCTTTGAGCTGCATTGTTGATGTAAGGGCTGTTGGGGCGGCAGCTATTTCTGCTAGGATCTGTTCGTCCAGAATTAGGAATACTGTAAAATCTTCTTAATAATGATCTCTTCCTGCTGCTGTGACTCTGTTTGGGTTCGTGCTGTGAGTTTGGCGGGGTCTGAAGAACTGAAAACTCTCCATGCCTTATTACTGCCCAGCAATCTTACCTATCCTCAGGAAGTATTCTAACCTGCAGAAAAGTCGCTGCTTCGAACACGGGGTGTAATTATCTCTAAAACAGATGTAGGTGAAGCTGAAACTGCCACTATCACATCAACTAATTGAATGAAGAAGCTGTTTCCAGCCAATTTAGCAGCAGATTAACTGCTCCTGGCTGGGGTTCTCTGTGCGTGCAGTTCTCTTCCCTCTCCCATTCCTGTTTCATGTGCTTTCAAGTTTTTCCCTTCTGTTTAAAATTAGATTGGCTCAGTGTATGAGTCATTTTCAGTGAATCTTCATTATAAATATAGAATTCTTGTGAATCATTTTACTCTCTGCAAGGCTGAGCTTAGCAAGAGTCTGTTAAATAAATGGTAGTTGATTTTTCAGGCCTGCTTGCACTAGACTGAAAGTTTCCTAGCTCTCTTAGATGCTAAATGACTAAGGTACCACTAGGTCTTGAATAGTATCTGCTGCTTTTCCCATGATCTTAAGCGCTTGTTTGTTACAGTACATGGGGGTTTGTAAGGACAAGGAATCCTGTAATCGCTCTGCAGCAGATATGACGAGGTCAGCTGGGGAACAGATGACCTCGCACAGATTTTCATTTCCAGACCTTCTTTAATAGATTTGGAGGCTGGGGCTCGGTCTGTGTCAGCAGCAGTGCAGCTGCAGAGTGAGCTAAGTGGGCAGTTTATTGCTCAGCGACTTCAGATACACTGCTGTTATAACAACCACTTGTATTTTGGCAAGGGGAAGCCAGCTGAGCTGCTGAGTAACCGTGCTGGCATATGTGATTTACAGTGTATATGGAGATTTATTCAGACGGGTTTTGAGGGCCTTGCTCAAGCAGAATTCCCAATTGCTATTGTGAATGTTTAAGGGAAGATGAGCACCATGTCAGGATTTTAGATAGTGGTTCTGTGGGTAAGTGCATATTGAAATGGGCTTTGCAGGTGCTGGAACAAAGTGGAGCCTGCTTACAGATGGAATGGCCAAGTGCTGTTATGTCCAAGTGTTGTCAAACCTGTTTCATTTTGTCATCTGGGGCTGAAATATGTGATTAGAAATTGTGCACAGCCCTATGTGCGAGACTTCCCCTCAACCAAACCTTGGAACCAGGAGGATGTGAATGGTTTCTTTGCGGGGAGGAGCCCTTTCCCTTTGGAGAACAAAGTTGCTGTGGAGGCTTTTGCCTTTTGCTGTGCCATTTCTATTTTGCTCGTGCTGTCAGCGACTGCTCTGTGTGAGAGAACAAAGCAGTGCTTGCGCTTTCCATCTCCCCGTTTCCCCAGTTCACTCTCTATTCGTTAACAAGGGCAGCGGGTGGATTTCACAGTGTGGTGTTGTTAATCAGAAGTATAACGAAAAGCATAATGAAACGAGGCAGGCTCTGTTTGAATGTTTACATCTTTAGTGGACAGGCGCTTCTGTTAGGAGCTGGACGTGGATGTTTTCAGCCCAGGTTATCCTGTGCCGTTGCCGTAGTAACGGTAGCTGACATCACGTTGCAAATGGACCGTGCCTTGTGTGTTCAGTGAGCGCCGTGCTCCTGCATCCCGCCTTGCAGCAAGCTCCCCCGCGGGTTTTGGGGGTGCTCGTGTTCTCTGCAGGAATACGTGTCCTCCCCACCTTGTATGCTTCTGAGGACAAAGGGAAGGAAAAGGCAGTTTTTCTTGTGTGCGTCTCTGTAGTTATCTGATGTGTTCTTACCAGCCATCAGCAAGCAGGGCGTTCTGGTTCAGCACGCTGCATTTCCTATGTTTGTCCACCAACTACTTGCAGCTTCAGGTCTTGTTGTGCGTGGTTGCCCATCTTTAGATCTGACAGTAATGCGATGCTGTAAGCAAAGGAATTGAGATCTGTTTAAATCAGCTTCATTCAGCAAGCATCATGCCGCGTTTGTGAACAAATCCAAAGCCAAGCTTACCTGCATGTTGTTCCTGCTGTCATCGAGGACGTGTGGCTCACGTGGTGGGTCTCGCAGGACTGGTTTCCTCCACGAGGTCTCTCTTATGCTGATCCTGTCCAGATCTGTCATGGCATGGCTGCCCTGGGGAAGTGCCAGGTCCAACCATGCAGGAGGGCAGCCCAGCAATAGGGGGGGGAGGGGGGGGGGTGACAGCCAGCAGCATTACAGCGAAATCACCTATTTGGCCAGTCAGTACAGGGAGATTTATTACCCTGTCCTCTGCTCCATTATCACTGTGGTGTTTGTTTAATGCACTTCATATTTTGCTTGTTACTGTGTTTGCAGAGCTGTAATAACTGCCCCTGATTGCTCGAACACTGTGCTACGTTTGTGTGTATTATTCATTGAAGGAGGGAAATAAAACGATGGAGGGGGAGGGGGAGCAGGAGCCTTCTGCTGGAAAAGGCACTTAAAGCGCTCCATGGTCATGGTGCACACTTGATGCCTTCTGGATGGGTTATGCAGCCAGAAATGATATTCCTTCTGTAATAATAGTAATTAAATGCAGCGAATGTGCCTTGTTTTTAAAGGTAAATGGGTAAATACTCCAGCTGAAAACAAACTTTGCCCAGGCAGTGTTTTCCTCAGTGAAGTTAGCAGCGTATTCTCTGCTTGGTGCAATTAAGTGTAGCAACAATACTGTCAAAAACTGGCATTGCACCAAACATTTAGCATTCACTGCATGGAGATGAGCACTCTGAATTGACTCAGAATTACATTATTTTTTGTTGAAGTGATCTATGTTTTACCTGGTTTACAACTTAAAGGCGTTTATATATTGTTCACAATGTGTCCTGGTGGTTTGTTCTCTTTGAATAAACGTTTTGAGTGTGTGAAGTGAAACAATCTTCGATTTTTGTGCTTTGAAGTAATAGCCACAGCCATCAGGTGGATTACTGAGAGCTGGGACGTTCCAGGATCACAGCGTACGTTGTTCGGGTGTAAGTACAGTGTACCTGCTTGTGGAAATGAATGCAGTTACTGCATTTTGGGGTGAGGTTGGCAGCACGCAGCACAGTCGCTGTGACACAAGCAGGACGTGGCTTGTCAGTGAGACCTGTATTTAAATCAGGGTTGAACAGCACAAAAAGCTTTTTCTTTTTTTTCCCCTGAGTTATAAATCTGCTGCCAGTAATGAAACCCAGTAATTAAAGTGTTGAATCCCCACGTGGCTGAACTGAAAAGGCCACTTCTGATTTTGAGCTGTAGAATGGTGCTTAATGCTGTGCCTGAGGCTTCCTTCAAACCTTCCTTGAGGATTACAGGTTTGCATTGCTGAGCTTCTTGACTGTGTGCCTTAGGATGTGAATGGTGACCAGAAGGAGGGTGGTTCCCATCGCTGTCCCGTGGCGTTGTGGCACCAGATCTCATCCAGGACCTGCCCAGGTGTGGAGGAGGCGGTGCTGGGTGCTGAGCAGGTTGGTCACTGCAGCACTCTGCTGTCTAACGAGTGGTTGGTGTCAGTTTTCCTTTTGAGCTCCTTACACTGGGGAAAGGCGGTAGCCGCAGCAGTTACCTCCATAGTAGCTGTGCTCGCTGCATGTCCAGTCGATCTCAAAGCCCAAACAGGCAATGTAATGCCACTGAATGGCTTCCAAAGGCCCTTGTCTCCATGTCAGTATTCCTTCTTAGAGCATTATGAGCATTAAACATAATTTATGTATTTTATTGTAAGAGCCGACTCTTTCCTCTTTTGCCTGAGCACTGATGGGGAAGGAGATGCACAAAGGCAGCTCTGATCAGTGTGCTGCAGCCGGAGGCTTTTATTTAGTGTGGAGCTTCACAGCTTTGTTCTGCGTGTTTCTAAGCTCTCTCAGGTCGCCGTGTGTTGGCTCTCTCCAGCGACACTGTGAATCTGATTGAGTGTGTGAGCTTGAACTCCAGTCATCCTGCAGTAGGCAGCAGGTGTGGACTTGACGTTTGAGGCGGCTTTCTCTGGTTCTATTGCGCTATGAATTTTTTGCTATCAAGGAAGGGAGGACCTGTAGATCCAGGAGACTCTGAATTGCATCTTACAGTCCTGCTGATGCTGAGACCCCAGTCCGTTCTCTGCAGACTGATAGTAGTGGCATAGATGCTGGACTGTGCTGTACCCTACTCTCCTGAGCAGAGTCTTAAGGCAGAAGGCACTCCTTCGAGGTGTGTGCCCCCTGCACGAGGGCTGGGATGCTGATGCTGCACGTATCTCAGAGTCTGTTTTGGCTGAGCTGGAGTGTGAAATTAAGCCGTGTGTTTGCAGACTCAGAGTGCAGTTGTTATTTTCCTTGGGGAAGAGTCCTTGTTTGTAGAGCCATGCACTTATAACAGAATCTTTTTATTAGGTTAGAGAGGCTTATGGCCTTCTATTGCAATTAAAAAAAGTGGTGCAAGTGTGATCTCACCACACGTAAATTAGAAAGCAAATGGACAGAACTCATGTTCTGTAAGACAGTGAAACCCCTCCCTCACAGAAACCAATATGAACAATATCTTTTTTTTTCTTGATACTTGGGGGTCTTGATTGTGCTGCTTCTCCCAGTTTCCAGTTATTGTTTCATTCTCCCCTTGGTTACAGTCCTTTGCTTCAGAGGCATTTGGAAGCCTTTCTTTTTCCTTACCTCGGGGTCTTTTAATTATCTTTGCCTTCCGAAGCTGTGCTTCATCTTGATCAGACTCACAGACCAGAATCACTGTCCCCTGTTAAGCGAGCAGTAAATTTGGTATTTCTGAATGTTATGTTACTGTTTGGTCGTAGTGGATTTTTTGCAGATGTTCACTGCAGAACCTGCAGTTTTGTGTGCTGGTCCGTTCTAAACTCGACATGCGGAGAAGAGGAATAGAGGGCCTCTCCTTGGGGAGAGCTGAGAGCCTGGCTTGCTTACCCCAGCACACAAGCCTGAATGAACTGTGTTAGCCTATGGTTTTGTTGTTTCTATTCCTACCCCTGTGTTCCATTACGCATATTGCTTTTCTTTTCATATTAACTGATGAAAATATTTTATTTTATTTTATTTTTGTAATTCTGTACTTAAATATTGCTGATCTAAAAAAAGAAAAAGTCCATGTAATGATCTGTCCGGTAATGCACTGGGAAAGGTAATATAGTTCGGCTGCAGAGATGGATATGAATATTGCATGAAGATGTTCACATTGTGACTGTGTTCAGTCATGCATGCAGGCCTTTAAACAAAAGAAGTGTGTGATCACTGTCCTGGGGGGGGGGCTTGTGATACAATGAACTCATGTTAGCAAGAGATCTTTGAAGCGGTGTTTTTTTCTCTGTGAGTAATACATTGAAAAGGTGTCTTAAGCCCTTTCAGCTGACATTTACAGTCCTAAAGTAAGCAGACACTACCCTGGTTAAGAGCTGAATTCTGGCCTGCCTTGCTGCCAGTCTGGTCTTCTCTGGAAGCAGCTGTGCTTTAAGACTGTGATAGTCATTGGTTGCTGTGGTAGCGGTGGGTGCGGAGGTGGATGGGGTGACGTGCCACTGTGGTTGTATCACCTGGGCTTTCCTCTCTAGATGAGGTCGACAGTGTAATAATAAGTCAGTATGATCGTATTCTTGGTATAGTTTCTTTGATATGCTGCTCTGTGCTGTGAAGCAGCTCCTTGGGATTCCCCGTGTATCGTTCATTTCAATGAGAGTAGGGTGTTTTTGAGACGCGACAAATTGTGTTATGTCAGAGTTGGACTCCGATCTGAGCATGAAAATGGCTTCTTCTGCAAAATACTCCTCCCTACCTAATACCTGGGTGGTATTAGCGCTCCTCTTTGGGCAGAGCAGTACAAATACACCTGTGTTAATCCATGTGCGTATTACATGCCGTCTGCCTGGGTTCCCAGTCAGGATAACGTGTGCTCTGTGCTTGATGCTGGCGATCCCAGCATGTGGGCGCTGTGGGGCTGTGAGATGGAAGTTTATTTGAGAAAGACTTGTAGAATTTCTGATTGAACGGTTGCTGACATGGTCCGATAGGTGGGTTTAAGCTGTTGGTGCCCAGTTTGTCCTGTTGGGGTGCATCTTGTGCTGTGTGCTCTGTGGTTGCCTTCGAGCTCCTCGAGTATCTGCGTAGATCAGAACTGCACAAGCAGTTATTGTTCTCCTGAGCAAAGGAGAGGAAAACGTTGGCACACAAATGCTTTTCAAGCGGTTGTGCTTTAGGTTATAGCTCTGCTCTTCAGAGGAGACCTAATATGAAGATCTCATATCCATCCAGCACAGTTTCCTTTCACATAGCCCTGGGGCACCTCTACATATAGAAGTGTCAGTGGAAGATTCTTCCTATTTGGAAAATGTGTAGAGAAAAAAAGTTTCAGTAGCTCTGTCAGTTGGTAACTGTTTGCAGGAAAGGACTGGGAAACTCTGAGAAATGGAATGGTTCTTGGTTCTTTTTACAATGTAAGCTGTTAACGTTTTAGGACTCATTGAGCATGTAACATGATTGTAGATAATCTGCAAAATGTATTAGGATTGCAGTTGTTATTGAACAATTTAATGCCTATTTCCCAGCTTTAATTAGGTGTCACCCCATCTTAGTAAAGGAGATCGATATTCCTTTCATTTTGGAGATGTCAGATGATAGGGAAGCAATTGTGTGGCTGGATTTTCTGGAGCACATCATCAGATGCTTAGGCTGAGATTGCTTAAGTGCTCAATTTCAGGGTCTGCAAATGTTTTTAGGACTGCAGTCAAACAGCTTCAGCTGAAGTCCTGCAGAATGTCTCTGTCAAAACTGTCAGTGGAAGACCAGGAGGCATCTGAATGTGAACGTGGCTGGTGACGCAAGGCCAGGTACCTGGGGTACTTCAGGGATGGGTAAAGTCTGAGTGCAGGAGTGCCTGGTGGTGCTAGTTAGGAATCTAGGCTGCTACCATGCGAAAGGGATAGCAGTAAAAATGAGGTTAGCTGTAGGACTGTTTTCTTCATTAGTTTTTATGATGACCCATTTTGCACAGAGTTAATTGTGTTTGAAGGAGAATATGTAATTAGGAACCAATGAGCGTTATGATGTTGGAGCTTGTGTTCTGTTTTTTCTCATTCAAGACTTGAAATATGAGCAGTTATCAGAGTCACCAAACACCGTGACTGCAGCCCCAAGCAATGAAAAATCATGAGTCAGAAATATTTTTCTTCATGGCTCTCAATTACAGGACTAGATTAAAGTTCATGACAGGAAAATAAAATCAGCTGAGGAACAGAAATGTATTTCGTATCCAGAGATTCTTGTCGAGTGGCGCGCTTCAAGGTGGTAAAGCTATCAGAAGAGTATCAAACATCCACAGGCGTGCAGTAAAATCTTGGGAGGAGGCAATGTCTGAAACCCTTGCTTGTTTTTAAGATGAGAAATAAGTTCCTGACAGAAGCCCTTTCTCTGCCTCTTAACTATAGTCAGGCAACAAATCATTAAGAGGTGTTCAGTCAGAGGAGCGGGACGTTGATTTGGAGCTCACCTGGACCTCACTGCTGGAGTGTCTCTGATGTCTGCACAGCAAACTGCTCCCACGCGGTTCAGCTGTAGTTGCACGTTTGTAGTCCTGGTGGGAACAGATGCTTTATGCTCTGGGTTCTGTAGGAAGGCACCGTGAGGCTTCTGAATTACACACAAAAGTACGAAATCTGTCGTCACTTTTTTTTCTTAGTTTGCAGAAGTGTATCTTGTATAGGAGCTGATGTCAATAACCGTTGTCCAAACAGACGTTGTATTATTTTAACTATTTTGGCTTTGTGCTCTTGGCACGGATATTCATCATCTATGTAAATCATCTCTGTAAATGCGGGTCTGTTGTAAACAAAACGTGAGACCGTGTTCCTATTCCTATTTGGAAACAAATGGAACGTTTTCAGTGATGAGTAATGCCTGTAAAGTAGTTTACAGAGACTCTTCCTCGTTTCATAAACGCATTTGCCCTAAGAGAGATTATCATAATTGAGGGGAGGCAAATATTTTTTCACACCAATTTAAAAGCTTTTTGATTGCGCCCCAAAGTTGATCACTTTAAAGTAATGAGCAGAGTGTTACAGGGAGGGGAAATAAGAGAGTGAGTATTAGCTCTGCTGTGAAATCAGAGTTTGAACTGCACGTGCTTTTAGCTTGAGAAGTGAAACATAATTTCTCATGCTTTTTAGAGCACTCTGCTAAACGTGTTGTGTTAGCTCTGGGCTATCAAATTAGATTGCATTCAATTATTTAGAGAAACCTCAGTTATTTTGATTCACCATTAACAGTGTTTAATGGAAACACTTCCATTTTCTGAAGGATCCTTGAAGCGTAATGGTCAAGATTTTAAAGAGATGTGGTCACCAGCTTCCATCCCTGATGTGTCCCAGCCAGACCTATCTTTGGAACTGAGGATGGTCCATTTAGATAACTTTTTATTCCGTCACTGCCTTCTTCAGGGACTTATTGTGAAAGTGATGTCTGTGTTCTGTTTGTGTGGTAGAGCAAAATGCAAGCAGTTCGTGTCTAGGTCAGCTTAACTACTAAACCGCACAGCCTTGGGTGCTGAGTTCCAGCTTGCTGCTGCTTTTACTGTGCTGCCAGGGAGGAAATGAAATAATTCCCAGTACTGACGAAACATCACCAGCAGCCGAGGGAGGTTACTAGGTAACCTATGAGCTCTTTAATTCCAGGGCTTCATGTGCTTAACCTTGAAAATTATTGCGACCCTGAAAAGAAATGATTGCAGGTGTCCTTATGTCATTCATAGCCCATATTATGATATTTAAATCACAGCAGCAAAAGGCTGAGGAAAACATTAGTTCAGAATGGCCCACTTATTTTTGGTGCTTTTTTTTTCTGGTGTGTAAGGGAATCCTTCAATCTCAGCTGCAGTGATGGCTGCAGATTTGGGTTTGATGAATGACACACTGAAGATGAGGTGAGGGAGGTGGGAGTGGGAGTTTGGCTGCAGCACAGCTCCTCCCTTATTACCTTTGTCTGCTGCCCCATGAGCCTGCGTGGATTTGTCCCGTGAAGTCTGGACAGTCTGTGATCCTTGGTGCTTGAAGACAGGATGTTAAATGGGGATTGAGGTCTTCGCACACACTTGATATTCTGTTTTTCCCTCTTGTATAACGTGCCCAAAGCAGCACCCTTTAGACAGAGGAGCATATTGGGATACGTCCTCTGCAGTCATTTGCTTCTTGGGTAGAGCGCAGATACCTCTGTGTATCTCATCTGCTCTCTATGCATTTCTCAATTACATGGTGTGCTATAACTTGGTGATAAGCTTGGTTTCAAACTGGGCAGATCTGTGATTACTTAGGTACAAAGTTAGAAGCATCTTACTGCTTCTTTGTCATCCTCCTCTTGCTTGTTCTTATTTTCTTCCAGCCCCGTGAATCCTATTCCCAGTGCAGAGTTTCCATGAAAACGAGGTATTTAGCTAGGGAGAGTCTCACCTTCTAAATAAACCCTGTACATAATCCTTCCACAGGCCTTCTTTTCCCTCCTTGCCACTCTTCCAAACTCATCGCTGGAGCTCTCTTATTTCATAGTCCATTAATCCTTGTCAAGATCTTAATAAAGGGGAAAAGAAAAGGAAGAATGATGAAGTTGTTCATCTGACGCTGCAAGATGAATCCCTCTGGAAGTCATAAAAATGTGACATTCTTTAAAACTTATTGGGGACGGGGATTATTTTTTGTGTAAATCAATAACATATCTGCACTTAATTAAATTCAGCAGTGGATACTGCAGGGGACGCTCCTTAAAATTGGCTGCAGCTGATGAAGTTTTAGATGGCTGCTGTCAGCCCACTGATGCAAAAGAATTATCTGAGCCGTGCAGATTTTATTGCAAACGGTGCTGCTCCTCCCGCGTGCCCGTAATGGGGATCTGTGTTTCTCCTGTATGTGTTGTAGCTGCAGTGACAGGAGGAAGCTCAGGCTTTCTGAGCATAGCATAGTTTTTACCTGTGTGCATGTAAACATAAATAAAAGCAAATGTGTGTGTGTACAGGCTGCGCTAAGTGGAGCTAAGGAGATGTGATTGAGGTCGTTGTGTGATGTCTGCTGCAGAATCTGGGCACATCTGTGGCTCTGTTAGCAAAGCTGCATTTACTTCGACTGTGCAAATAACATTGGCTGAAGAGTTTATCATGTTGCCTGTATATATAGAGCTCAGTAAATGGCGTAGACCGAGGACTTCTCTTCCAAGGAGGGTATCTGCCCTGGATTTCAAAACTGAAAGATGGAGAATCCTCCTTTTCTGTGGATGTTCTGTCCAGCATTCCTGCAGATCAGAAATCCATGCCTTGCATCTTGGGTGAGGTAATCTGTTTGTTGTTTCCAGACAGGGGTTTGCTTTCTGGTAGCCCGGCAGAAGTGGGACCTCAAATACTTCGTATTTCCCTCTGTAAAGACATCTGAGTGTCACTGTCGGTGTCCTCTTGTTTTCAAACAGATTCTGCGGCTTGAGATGATTCTTCTGCGTGTTTATCAGTCTGTGCTGAAGATTCCTTTGTCTGAGCTCAGTTATGTGTGTGCGTGCAGGAGAACGTGGCTGTGGTGATGCTGAGGAGGTGCTGTGAGATGAGTGTCTCCCTCTGCGCGTGCAGGAAGGCCTCCGTGCATCTTCCAGGCAGCGGACCTCTTCAGCTGTGTGCTGTGAAGCTCTTGTGCAGCGTGCTGTGTTGGAGGGCTGCTCCGAGGAGGTGACATCTGTCCTATCCCACGAGTTGGAGTGGGAACGCATCTGCTGAAAGATGTGCTCCCTTCCTCGAATGCCTCTCGCTTTAGCCGGGTATAAGCCACTGTGTGTATTAATCCAGGTTAAGTCAGGTGTGAATTTAAAGTCAGTTTGGCTGCTGTGGAGTAATTCTTTTGTCTAAAGGAGCCCGGAGAGAAAAGCTGAAGAGAGCAGGTACTGCCGGCCTCAGTCAGGTGGTGGTGTGGAGGTGACACAGGTTGCAGCTGGGACTAAAACCTAAACCCAGACCTCAGGGTGCTTTGCACATAAAACTGGATGTGGTGCATTGATCTCTCATTCTGTGGCACACGTACTGTGAGGCGATCCGGGAGCTAACTCCAGCGTGCGTCCCCTTGCAAATAACTGCTCTGTGTGTATTACAGTCGGTTGGGTACTGATGTTATGCCAGGTCCTCGTGATGAGAAATGTCGCAGTGGAATAATTAAATACTGGAGCTTCAGAGACAGTCACTGTGGAAATTGCCCTCCATGGCAGCTGCAACGTTTATTAGTAATTAAAGCTGTGCCTGCTATGCTTTTCACTACATTTGCTTCATCAATATTTTATTGTTCTAAAGAAACAACAACAACAAATACAGTGAAGGTGGGAAGAGAGCCCGTTACCTAAGCAACAGCAGTGCACTGCTTTGCAGTTATTTTTAAGGCAGGTTGCTTCATTTAAGATTTGGTGTTAATTATTACTGCATTGCTTTAAGGATCTGGAAAGCTGCCTTAATATTTTTTTTCTTGTTTTCTTTATTTCTAATTGAAAGGCAGAGCAAAGCAGTAGCTGAGTTAGGATTCTCTGTGATGGTTGTGAGACAGGATCTTGGGCTGTGCTGTGAAGAGCATCCCCTGCTATCATCACTGTTATTCCCATGCTACTCTGCCTGGCCTTGCACAACCCTGTGTGCAACCAAATGGTGCTCGCCCCCGCTCCTGCTTCTCTATCAGATGCACAGATGCTCCCTCTTCCTTTGAGTAGAAACAGCCATGCTTGCAGAGATGTCATCAGCCCTGGGCTCCCACTTGTAAGACTGCAGGCAAACAGGCATTGCCTCTGCCACCTACAGATGTCCTTTGATTGCAGCAGATGTTTGCCGGTATGAGCTGACTGCTGTGAGGTCAGGTGGGGATGTGCCTGTGTCTCCTGGCCTTTCTTTCACGGAATAGCGCTGCTCTTTGGCTTTTGTGCATGACATGGGTGAAAAAGCAAGGTAGTGGTCGTCTTCTGAGGCAGTAGTCTTCTCCGTGAGCATTTGGCTGTTGCTTCTCGTCTGCGTTCAGCCTCAGCCCTCCTGCAGCGCTAAGCAATGCTGGGACAGTTATTGCACAGTAGCTCAGGGCCATCTGCGGCAGTGCCCTCATTATGGAGAAGTTATTGGTGTTGCCCTCTTCGGGATGTGATTTGAGTCTCAGTATGTGTGTATGCAGTGCTTGATGCAGTGAGACCTTGGTGTAACAGATAAAGTAATAACCGCTTTTTAATAAAGGTACGATATTCTGTTCTTCCAAGGAACAGTTTGCTGGTGCAGTTTGAAGTGAAACTGGAGGGTAATAAGCAACTGAGGGATCACAGCGGAAGGTGAATCACCGCTTTTTTCAGACCGATAGTGGGTGTGAAGGTGTACGAATTCCTTGTACCACTCAGTTTTATTTGCACTGCAGTGACTTGGAAGCATCGTAGATGGGCCGGTATTTCCTTTGTGTACTTTCTAGCTCAATAGTAACTTTGTCTATTTGTCCTGGGGATAAGAGAGGTGTGGATTTGAATAGCACAAGCATTGATACTGAAGGTATCAACTGAATACTGTCAGCGTTTAAATGCTTTTATTTATTGAGAGAGTCCAGCAACAAAACAAAAGAAAAAGCCAACAAGTCCTTCGTTAGCAGAAGGCCATGAGACATCCCATTTCTGTTACGCAGCCGCACTGCTTGCCATGGACTTGCCCATCTCCTGGGTTAACCCCTCGCTGGAGGACGGCTGCATGTGCGTGGGGTTTTCCTGTGTTTGTTTGAGCTGTCCCTGTTGTTCAGCTGTTGAAGCTGCTCACAGCACAGTGTGTCACGATCCTATGGTTTTGCCTGCTTAGCACCAGCATGTATGTGATGTGTCTCAGATTAGACACAGCTCACACATCTCTTGTTTCACTCGCAGGTGAAATTGGAGGTTCTGTTGAGGTCTTTGTCACGCAGGTGGCACAACGAGGGAGTATGTGAAATTTATTCTGAAGGATTTTCAGTTTAAATAAACTTTGCGAGGGTTAAGATGAAGGAGTAGAGAGTGTGTTGGGTTCTGTAATACAGAGAACGAATTCAGGGTGTACAGTCAGAAGATCTGATTTTGCTAAATCAAGTTACTTGTATCCTGATTACAAAAAAATGAGATGAACAATCTAAAGCCAAATGAACAATCTGAGCCATCAAGATTTAATTCTACTCCCTGTTCCACTGGGAAATTAGGGATTTTCATGGGAAGTTTACCTTCTGTCAGATTTTATCCAATATGGCTTAACTTAAAGACATATCTGCCTTCACAGCTGCAAGCAAAATAGCTGTTATCCCACAACATGTTTTCCATTTGCTTTACTAGTGCTGTTTTCCACACTTAAAAAGGAAATGGCTGTGTTTTCAGAACACACACGAGGTTAATTTCTGGAACAGAGATGTGTTAGCAGGAAACCTATTAGAGATTTCTTTTTTTCCAGAGCGTTAAGACACAAAATGTGAAGTTATGAAACCTCAGAAATGCTTCTCTTATTATTTTTTAATTCATTCATCGGGTCGGTGTTCAGTCTTGCAAAGCAAAGGAATAGGGCAGCAGTGCTGGAAATTAAGGGGGCATAGTAATAATGCTACTCATTACAGACACATCCTGTGATCCTTCAACTGCTGCAGCAGCTTCTAGGCTTAGCTAAATGCAGGAGCTGTGTCCGCGTGCTGCCGAGTCTTGCCTAGGAGCTGGGGTAGGTTTCAGGGGCTCAGCAATGAGGACAGTCTTTTTCAGACACAGGCTTTCAGTTAGCGTGGGATTGGAGACCATTAAGTGCTGTAAGTCTTCAGGAAATGCTCAGCACCTGGAAGGATTGGGCTCAAAGTGCAACAAAACGCTGCCTTCTGTCAAAATTAGCTGCCAGATCTTGAGAGAGATGTGATGTATGTCAGAGCAGATGGAATACTGATTGTTACTCATAACACACATTTAACACGGCCATTCTAACTGCAGTTTAGCGCAGAACAGCTTGCTGTCATTGAAGCCAGGGGAGCATTGCTCAGGTGTGCAACACAGACGCTTCTATGAGGGCTAACATGCCTCTGTGGGTTTTAGTGAGAGTGCAGATGTCATTTTGTTGGGTTTTTTTCCTCCCTGTGAATGAATTGGTCTGTTCCTCACGCCTTTTTATGGGCAGTGTTGGCTGGACAACTCATCTGCAATGATACTGTAAAAACTCATAGACATGGGAAGCGTTTGTTTGTTTGCTTTGGGTTGGTTGGCTTTTTTTTTTGTTTTAAATTCTGCTTAATTTGTAATTTTCTTTTATTTTTCCTGCAGCAGTTTAAGTGAGACCTGGTTAGGTTTCTTGGGAGGCTGAAAAGAACTGAGTTGGTTCTGCCGTGAGGATTTGATGGGAGTTTTTTGCATTTCGCTTCAGTTTCAGTGGAATCTGGGATTCTTTCACTGTCAGTAACGTACGCGGTGTTCGTTGTTGCAGATTATATGTGTGCTTGCATCATGTGATTTTGAGATCTAGTTTGTCTGTCTTTTTGCAGCTCTCTGTTCTCATGTGTCCGCACCTGACCGGTAGGTGTTAGCAGATAGCACTCACCAAAGAGAAGGCTGAAGGACGGGAGTACCCACAGATGTGTCTCCTTCCCTTTCTTGCAGGTGTTGTGGAAGCATGTCTCCTGCACATGCTGAGACGCAGAGCTGCTGGCTTCCTGCGAACCGACAAGGTCGCTGCGCTGTTCACCAAAGTTGGCAAGACGTACGCAGTGGCAGGAGACATATGCAAGAAAGTGCAGGAGCTGCAGCAGCAGGTGGAGAGCAGGTGAGGCTGATATCTGTTCGCCAGCAAAATTCACACAGTATTTATGAAGAGGATACAGACGTTGCTTCGTAAACACAGAGGGCTTTTTCTTGGCCAAATTTGCATAAGCTCTGAATCTTGAGTGTCAAATAAGACAAAGGTTTTAGTTTCATCAGGCTGACAGGTAGCAGAGGGGCGGAAGTTGGGAAGTGAGTCTGTAGTGTTTTGTTTAGCTCCTTGTAGTGCAGTCCATGCAAAGCAACAAAAGTTAATAATAAGTGGTGATTTGACAGAGTGCTCGCAGTTGGGGTATGGTGGGCCACCGAAGAAGTGAAGGGAGCGTTGTCAGTATCAAAATGTATTTTGGACACCTGTAATTGAATGGATAAGAAGTGGACATTCACCACGTCAGAATATCCAACATAAATAAAAATGTGTTCTGCTGGGAATTCCCTTCAAAGTTGCATTTCTACCATGTGAAGCTGTGCAATGTTATGGCAGAAAGCATAGCGTAGTGGGGTCTCCAGAGAACAGTACCATCCTGTTCATGCATCAGAACACCATCCCCACGGCATGCCTGAGGCACGGCGTGCCACTGACCCTCGTTGGGCTGAGATCAGATAGATTTGCTGGGCAGCAAATAACTCTATGGAAAGGAATGGCTCAGAGCCCACCTTGCTGAGCAGTCCTTGCATTGTTGTTTACAGCTGCACTGGGAAAGTGAATCTGCTTTGTATAACCAGCTCGCCATCCTGTCACTCACTAAAATACAGCATTAAGCACCCCATTTCTGCTCTGGCCCTTCTGCAGTGCTGGCTTATGCTGTAGGAAGAAGCAGGGGGTCATGGCTGTGAGCAAGCTACCAGCTGGCTTTGGATGCTCATTTGCTTTCATTCTGGTTTCTCAGTTTGATGTTGCTTATCTTTTAGTTGTCTTGCCATCATTCTGTAGGAAACAAGAGATAGGATCTCACTGCCAAGGCTGTAGCACAGCCTGTGCTGTAGCTGTATGTGGTGCTTCACAGGGAATGAAAAGATGGGCCTGTGTCCAAGGACTGCCTGACAGCGGTGTGGCAGGAGCTCCGTGGAACAGCTCTGCCTCTGTTAATCTCAAACCCTACTCCATGTTTCTGGTCTCAGTAGGAATATTTCATGCTGAAACAGCTCTGTGCCCTCTTGGTACCATGGCTGGCTTGAGCTTGATCATAGAAGCTGGGAGACAGGAATCTGTTTTTGATTTTACCATCCTCCATGTAGCTTTCCCAAATAAGTATGGAGATTTATTTGATAAGAAGCTAAATTCCATTGATCGAATGCAACTTACTTTATATTACACTTGGCACTTTGTTATGTTTTCATTCTTTTGACAGCTGTGGTCTGCTACAGATTTGCTGCCTGCTCATTTCAGCCTATATAGCATGTGGAAGTTTTGGAGGAGCTTGGGATTTTTCTAAAGCTCCAAAAGCAAGAAGATATTTTTGTTTATTACACTCACTCAGTATACCGAGTACAGACCCCTTCAGGGCTCCTTTAGAGATTGCTTAGTGTGCCTGTGGATTAGATGGTCCTTGCAGACTTCTCTGATTTCAGAACTGAAGTGTCCTAAATCATTCATTACAGCCATGATTTTCAAAAAATCCCCAACTAAAACCCTGAAACCAGAGGCGGTGAGTGCTGACGTAGCTAGTATACGCATAGGCGTTTGTCAGACACGTGCTGCGTGTTCCAGCACCTCTCTGGAGGGATTCCGGTGAGAAGAGAGTTTGCAACTTTTATCTTATGTCCTTTTGCAGGAAAAACCAACCAAACGTGCAGGAACCCCTCAAGAGGCAGGGATCAGCCGCAAGCAAAACACCTGTACTGACTCCTCAGGCCATCAAACATATATGGGTTCGGACAGCATTGATTGAGAAAGTGCTCGACAAGATTGTGCAGTATATTGTTGATAACTGCAGGTAAAGCAAGAATCAAAAGTGCAGAGATTTGTTGAAAGTATTTTGTATCCTCTGTATCAGTGTATCTGCTGATCGTTGAATACATTCAAGGTGTTTTGTTTTGTTTTACTTCCATGTGATTTACCATACATGATAAAGAGAGTTTGGTCACAATTGTTTCGTGTACTGTGGACATTCACCTCACTGGCTCCTCCATCCACACCAATGAGTTAGGGCCATGTCCTTAAATGTAAGTGTCTGATGTTGAGAGCATCAGTTACAGTGAATAAAACATAAGGCTTGTTCGTTTGCATTTTTATGACAAATATATGTCACAACACTCCATGTTTAAGTCCTTCAGCTCTTCTGTTCTTGGGGAGGAGATGGTTTAGAGTTTGAGCCCCATCTAGTGGAACAGACATAGGATAATGATGTTTTGAGAAATGTGGGTGTTTGGATTTTTGGGCTCTGTGTTGTTAGCTTTGCTGCCGTGGTGGGAAGACTTTTGGGTCGCTGCAAGAACTACTGTTTGTAGTAATTCATTGTTCTTGATGGTGTTTCAAGAACATTCCTCACTGATGAACCATGTTTTAAGAACACGTGAATCTCTTGGTCTCTGGAAAATAGGCAGAATTGCTTGCAGGGAGCTGTTATTTGTCTCCACTTTGCTTTAGTGTCCAAAGCCTCAAATCAATATACTGGGTGGGTAAACACATCTAGCAAAAGGCAAGCTCCCGCCTCTCGAGCTCAGTGTCAAAAACAGATGAGGCAGGATGTTCATACTGAGAGGAAGTGACTTACCTGAGATTATACAGCTGATGGATGGAAGGATATGGATCAAAAGTAGGGGTGGTGGTAATGTGATTAACTACAGAAGTTTGCAGGGTAGGTTCATTGAACTGATTGTTCTAGGCTTCCTTTGTGCTCCATGGGGATCTAGTCAATGTTGTTGATGGTGTTTAGGAAATTTTTTGCTTTCCCCCTGCACACACAGTCAACATCCACTGGACTACAGGGGGACCTGCATCGAATGTTGGAGGAATTGTTGTCAGTTTAACAAAGAAAGCAGCATGTCCAGCTTCTCTGCTGTTATCTATCTTGCTTTCTTTGGCTCACTTTCTGATAAGCAGTAACGTGATAGTTTTAAAGTCACTGGAGTAATATTACTGGCGTACTAGCAGCCAGTGTTTTTAACTGGGCTCTCATCTTTCGTTCCTAGTAAATATTATGAAAAAGAAGCTTTACTAGCAGATCCTGTTTGTGGCCCAATCCTTGCTTCTCTTCTAGGTGAGTTCTTGCAAGGTTACTTCTTATCCTAAACAAAATAAATTGCTTCTTAAACCATTTTATATTGTAACTGTTACAAAAGGTGATTTTTATCTCTAGCACATGGTTTGACTAACTATAATAGAGCAATAGGGGAGATGATGTTTCTTGCATTCAAGACCAGTAGAGACCAGAACTGTTAATTATTGGTTAGATCAGAGGACAGAATGGAAATGGCTTTTTACAGAATGCTTGCAAGCAGATTGGAACTATAAATGCTTCCATGGCAGGGCGTTGTGTGCTAAAGGAATGTTTTTATGCAGCCATAGATAATAGGACCCGATATGTTATACATACTGTTTATATAGTGGGCTGGCTGATCCTGTAGGATCATTAAGTGATCATTAATAATTCATCCGTTTTGAGTAGAAAATCCCACTTTCAGTGCTTGGCCAGCAGTGTCAGATTCAGTAGGTTTGCAGACAGACTCATGTTTCTCTCCTGGGCTCCTTTGTTAGTTGGACCATGTGCACTGGAGTACACCAAGCTAAAAACAGCTGATCACTACTGGACAGACCCTTCAGCAGATGAGCTCGTTCAGCGACACCGGATTCATGGAGTCCATGGCCGCCAAGATTCGCCTTCAAAGCGCCCGGCATTAGGAGTAGGTATTTTCTGTGGCACTGTTTCAGAGTTACAAGGCACAAGTTGACAATGAAAACAATCCTGGAAGGGAGATATCTGAATTTAAAACAATCTCTCTGGTTTTCTTCTGTAATGGAGCCTTTTTCACAGATTAAAAGTCCATTTGGGCCCAGATACACTATTAAGAAAAGTTTGAGATCCAGCCCTGGCTAAATGATATGGCCTTTAACGTGTGTTACTGGACCAGGTAGTTCACCAGAAGTGAGCTGTCTTGGCCAGGGATGAGGAAGAGCCCACATAATTTCTGCAAGGTTTCTTGGCTCCAGAAATTCCACTACAGAAACTGGTCTGAATGGAACTGTCGGTAGAGCCATTCCCATTCTGCCTGATCTGCCTTGACTGTTTCTGTGTGTGTACGTGCTAGATCCGGAAACGACATTCAAGTGGGAGCACATCAGAAGATCGCTTTGCTGCTTCAGCAAGAGAATACGTGGAGTCTTTGCACCAGAATTCCCGAACACATCTCCTGTATGGGAAAAACAATGTCTTGGTCCAGCCAGTAAGTAACTGAGCTTTGGGCCAATACGCACAGCTGCTGCATGTCTGTGACTTGAGGAGTTGGGGAGCAGTGACTTTCCATCTGCGGTCACAGAAATTGTAAGGGACAAGTTTCATAAGATCAAGGGGCCTGATGGGATTCGCTTCGGACTACGGAGGGAGTAGCAGATGTTATATCTGGGCCCCTCTCAGCTGTTTACCAAAAATCATGGGAGTCAGGGAAAGTTCCTGCTGACTGGAAGCTACCCAGTGTTATACATCTACAGAGAGGACAGGAGAGAAGGACCTGGAAAACACAGACCTCTTGGTTTAACCTCAGTCCCTGGAGAAGTTCTGGAGGTTATCCTGGGGGACATTGAAAGGCAGTTAAAGAACAAAACAGTTATCATAGTTGATTTGGAAGAGTAAGTTACATGAAATAAGCAGCTTGAAAGGATTTGCTGAATGGTGGTTTTCATCTTTATATAAGTGAATTCAGACTTGAAACTTCTAAAGCTTTAAAGGCACTATGGAGGCTTGACAGTCACAATAACCGATCCAGTGCAGCAAGCCCAGATGAGAAGTCTAGATCTCTGTGATCCTCATTTCTTAATGGAAGGAGAAATAGAATGAGCTGTGTGTTTGTGGGAGTCTAGGGTTGCATCTTGTCTGCAAGGAAGGCGTGTTGTAAAGCTGAAGGGAACTGAACTGATACGGAAACTTCTGTCATCTGGCTATTAGAGAAACAAGGGATATTTACACAGTGATACCAAATTTCCCATCTTTTTCTCCTGTTTTTATATGTGATTCGGTATGATCCCTGTTACTGAATTTGTGAAATTGGCTTCATTTTCACTGACAAAAAGATATATGAAATATCGTAACGTAATATCCATTGAGAACAAGGTTGATAGTTCTTACTTCAGTGTCTTCTTGTCTCTAAGGAGGATACTTCAGTGCTCCATCACTATGTCATGTTAAATCTTATTACTTGCATTCATTCAGAAAAGTGTTGCACTCCAGATTTAAATGCACGGATGACAGAGTTATGGAGGATTTGGATGTTGAAGTGTAATTAGGCCAAATAAAAATAGTCTGGCATGTATGGAATGTGGCCAGACCTAGTGGGCTGATGGCTGGAATTAGGATCTAGAATTGTGAAGGGGTGAACAAAGAAGAGCAGGAAAAGAAAAAACAGCGTGTACACTTGAATCCCCTTTTTCTGTTTATTTCTACAAACAGAAGGATGACTTGGAAGCAATTCCTGGATATCTCTCACTTCATCAGTCAGCGGATAGTTTGACATTGAAGTGGACTCCAAATCAGCTGATGAATGGAACCCTTGGAGATTCAGAGCTGGAGAAAAGGTAGTCATTGCATTCAGGAAAAGATTGGAAACATTCGTGGTGTTTATTTCCTTGCATATTGGCAATATGGCATAAGTGTAACAAAACTGATTTAATTGAAGGGCTTCAGAACACTGCACATGTTGAGGTGTCGGGCAGCTTGGGTTCTGTTTCTGTTTTGCTATAGGTTAAGCGACTTTCTGAATGTTCTGTAGTGCAGTTTGTCTTACCATGACAAAACAGGAAGGAAACAGAGGTGCAGACGAGGCCCATATATGAGCCTTCAGTGGAGTCTAAATATGTAACTACTGTAATGAACTGGGACCCTGCAGGGGATCTCTGAATATTGCTTATAAATATGTGTCACTTTATATGTGATAAAACTCGAGATTAAGTAACTGATCATCAAATGAACCTGAAAAAAATCACTCAGGGTGGTTGTTAAACAACAATAATCATTAATTGATTCCAGAATATTTATTCTAGAGTCCCCCGGATTACTGAGTGATACAGTAATAATATACATCACAAATAGGGTGTACCAAACAAAGTAGGTTGGATATAAGGCCTATATAGGTGGAAAACAAAAGCCCATTTCTCCAGGTATTTTGGAGAAGGGACTCAACGCTACCTTCCATCATTACAGTTCTTCCTTCAGAGGGTCATAAATCACTTGACAGTTATGGCTACTGTCAGCATCAAAAGAGAGATCTGTAGTGTCATTCTCTTTCCTAATTACTCCTCTATTATGGCATTGTACTTCAGTGGAAAGACAGGTGAAGTCTTGAATCCAGGCAGGTATGTCTCCTCAGGGAATGCTTCCTTCAGCCCCAGAACAGTGCTCTCTAATGCTTGATCCATCCCATTCTTTTTTCTTTTCTGTTAAACAAAATATGCATGATGTATATTTTTAATTGCGCGTTATTGAAGCCCTCTGCCCTTGCTTTTGGTGCTAAACTGTAGAGGTTGTTCTCAGAAGGGTTCAGGCTGTTTCCAGTGTTTAATCTGTAAGCTTAACCCCTAGCAATCACGTGTGCAAGACGTAAGTGAACTTGCTGTCCTGAAACCCAGCTACAAGCCCACCATAAAGTCTGTGCCCTATGCGTTTTAATGTTAACCAGAACACTGTTCTGACCTGGGGAGGTGGGAGTGGGAAGAGGGCCAAAAAAAGGCCATTATGAAGAGCCTGGTGCCAGTTGTACCTATTATGGAGTACTAGTTCTTTTGTTTCTCACTTGACTATTGATTTACCTCATTTGGCCAGATTTAACAGCGCTTATCAACTCAGTAAAGTCTTTTTATTGCATGCTTGGAACTGTAAGCACTCCTGAATGTAGGGAAAAAAATAAATGTCTCGCACTTTTTCCTTTTCTGTCAGCGTTTACTGGGACTACGCATTGATAGTGCCGCTCAGCCAGATCGTCTGTATTCACTGCCATCAACAACGTAAGCATAACACGTGGGGTACCCCCAAAGCCCCTGTCTGCCAGATTAATGCTAATGCTGCTAATGCTGCTGCCATTTTATATGGTGCCTGTTAGGGATTTAATGCAAAAGGAGGCAGACCATTTTTCTTCAGATGTCTTCAGTGAAAACCTGGTAAGATCTTCTGTGCCTAACAGCGCTCCAGTTGTCACTTGCTTTCTTTGTTGGTTTTTTCTGCGCCCTTTGTTTTTTTCTGAGTCATCTGTGCAGAACAGTACTTCTGGGAAGCTGTCAGCAGCAGGTAGTACACGTGGGTGTGCCGGTTCTGTAAGCATGAGCCTCAATCCATGGACCCTTACAAAATGAGAGGAGGAAAAAAGCAGATCTGTCCATGGGATCGTCAACCCGTAGAAACGGAGTGCTTGTAACAGAGCCACCATCTGCCCGCTGAGTTCTGAGTACCCCATCCTGCTCATCGTAAAGGGAGGGATCTGAAGGAAACGTCTGTCCCATTGCTTTCCTTACCGCAGGCTTTAAGTCAAATTCACAGAGCAAAGGATGAACATACAGAAATGTTATTTGGGTTCAGATTGGAGTTGTGGTTGGACTAAAGGACCTTTAGAACTGAGAGCCTATTTTAAAAGACATTTTATATATATTGCTTTAAAATATGTGAATGGGAAAGCCACGTGAATGATCGAATGATCACTTTCCCTCCATGCCGTTAACACAACTAGTTATACCATGCCAGCCCAGGGATACGGGTGTTAAAACCTGGAGTCCTAGCTAGAGAACAATTGCAACTCTCATTCAGGTCTGTTTGCTTCACCTGGACGACCCTTTCCAGAACACTTTGTGCCTGCCCAGGATTTCAGTGACTGATCAGATGCCTCACCGCTTTGCAGCAGTTTCTTAGAGAAGAAGGAATCAGGTGGCAGACGTGAAATATGACATCCTTTGGTTTTGTTCATTGAGAAGGCTGTTTCAGTACAGGTGCCAGGTGTATACACAACATGATGTTTGTTGTAAGATGACAGACACTTGGTGGTCCTGCCACAGCACCTACCTACCAGAGAGGAACTTGCACAGCCATGCTATGGAACACCTCCTGCTCTTGAGACATCTCCCCTTTACCAGGTGCCTCTAGGTGCCATAGAGGGAGAAATACCAGAGGTAAAAGTTTCAAAAGCACTCTGCTGAGTTATGTTCTTCATTCATTATGTTTTGGAAAATGAAATTAAGAATCTAATTCACTTATGTGCTTTTGAAAATTGTACTCAAGATTCAGATTATTATGCTTAAAAGAGTACCCAGAGCCCAGGGTAGGTTTCATTATTTGTGCTAAGTTTATAGTGACAATGAAATAGAGGAGAAGAGTTTTCAACAGCGGAATATGACTTGCTAACTCTCACAAGAATAAAGCTTCTGGTTATATACATTAGGCTAGTTTCCATTCTAAATTATGTGCACTTTGTCAGCTTATGTCACATGCCAGATACTTACTTATTCCTTTATTATTTATTATATTAATGTTCAGAGTCACTTTAATATCTCTGCATGAGGCCCATCACAGTTTGTTGTATCCTGAACTTCTTTAGGATGAAAGGACTGAGGTCATCCTTAGGTTATGCTGTGACTTAGTTTATTTATCTACTTAGAGGTGGTCACAAATAAAACTGAGAAGGTAAGAACAACAAATAGAGATTATGATGTAACAGTGTGGACTCCCCTTGTCCTCCTTTGCAGCAGAAAGCAGATGGACATTAGTCTTGGTGAGTCAGGATGGAACTCAGAAACCTCCACTGCACTTCCCCCAGGGAGGTCACCTCCTTGCATTTCTTTCCTGTCTGGAAAATGGTCTTCTGCCTCGTGGTCAGCTGGAACCACCACTTTGGTCCCAACAGGGCAAGGTACTGCCTTTTGTGATGAGCTGCCTGTGGTAGGGCTGATCTTACGGTCTGTGTGCAGCAGCACCCTGCCCCACACAGTCCAGGCATTATTATAAAGCAGCTGGAAATCAAAGTGGGAGGCAAAATAATGCCATTTAGTCCAGTTTGATTCTCATTAAGATTGTCCTTAAAGTTTGTTTGTACCTTCATTGCCACATTGAGCATTGAACTGGAATCTGCTGTCATATTAAAATACGATAGGTCAGCATTAGTTCCAGGCTATAGGGACTGACTTTCCGATGGTCTGGGACATACTTGCTGTCAGGGACCTGGATTACTGAAAAAGCTGGTGCCCGCCTTCTATGGGTTGCAAGAAAATGTGTGTTAAGTGCAAAGAAAAGCTGCATTTAGTACTCATAAGCCACCTTCTGTCTATGATTCTAGTGTTGTTTTGTCCCACACACCCCCTCCCAACATAGAAAGCTTAGTTTTAAGACTTCAGATGCCAGAGATCCAAAGCGTTTAGTTTGTTGTGCTCTGTTACTATTTGGAAGCTGAATGAATATATGAGATCATTATTCTCTCTAGGGTAAGGTATTTCCAAAGCTTCGAAAACGGAACAGCAACAAATCAGTGGACCTAGAGGAAATGCCAGCTGAAGACGCTTCTACAGACTACGTGTTCAGAATTATCTACCCAGGACACAAGCACGATAACAGTAAGTGCCTTTGTTCTGCTTTGTTTAAAAACAAGCAAACAAAAAAACACAGCTAAGAAAACCTGTTGAGGGGACAGGGAGTGGTAATGGGAAAATCTACCATGAGGTTATATTGACTGATAACCGTGATCAACGGGTACAGCTTAATGTAGGTCTCCTTAACAAAGTTAAACCTGTTATCTGCAAGGAAATGGAGTGGAGGTGGGAAATGTGACATTTACTCTGTGTTTTGCAGAGGAAGTTTTCAACATACTCCCCTGGGCTTGCAAACTGAGACCAAAATGTTGTTTTACTATCCAGGAGTATTTTTGAAGTGAGGATCTTTTAATTGGCCATGCTGCTTGCTCATAATGTTTCTATTAGGAAAAAAATATACCAAAACAAAGCAAAAACACCATGAAATCAGCTCTTAAAATACCCCAGAGAGCTCCCTGGGCTGAGTCTACCTGCCTTGGAAGCAAGAACTTAACAGTGGATAAATAATTGCCCTTCTGAGGAAACTAAGTGAATTCCCAAGCACCAAACCACCTCATGTCATCAGTGAATACAAATTCCTTACATGCAAGGAAGGCGTTTGAGCTGGTTCTCTAACAGCTCTCACTCCTCTTAGCAAAAAAACCCCAGGAGTTTCCCAGGAAGATAAAACCCTAAAATTGACAGGGAATTTGGATTTACTGTTCATACTGGGACTTAACTGCAGCTGAGAAAGCAGAAATCTCAACTGCAAACCCTCCTCACCCCATGGGACTGAACCACAATGGTAGCCATGCTTTATTAGGGCCTCTGCCTTGACGCAGGTAAGTTCATGCACTCACACAGAAGCAAAAGCATCTTCTCCCTTTGCCTGAATCAGGAGGAATGTAGACTCTGTGGGCACCTTCAGCACAGACCTGCCTGTCGAGTGCAGGACAGAGCTGGCTCCTGCCACAGGCTTCCTCAGAGGTAGTCCTGTACCCTGCATGTTTGCAGTGCCGGACAGAGCTGGGAGCAGACTGTGTGCTGCCCAGATGCATCTGGCTTGGGTGTCAGTGGAAAAGAGGAGGCCATAGCGTGGCTGTGGTGCGGTGGAGGGGAGCTAGCTGGAGCCTTGAATTCCCATGGAGTTTTGCTAAAGAGCGTACTTGCATACTGCAGGCTGGCACTGGGACCTTCCTCCACTGCCATGATCTGACATATGTGCCCTGGGAACAGCCTGTGCCCAGTGAGAAGCTAGCCTGTGTTTGGTGGAGCATGCTTCTTTCTGTAAGAACCTCATTTTTCATACCTGCTCACACAGGAGCTTGTGCCCTCAAGAAGAGGGCAGGATTCAAAGCCTTTGTCTTTGCTGAACATGTCCTTTTGAGCTTTCCCACAGAATCAAGTTCTCTCTTCTTATGCTCCTCTTTACTATTTTCTTTGAGCAGTAACTATTAACTACCACCACTTAGCTGCCAGCCGCTCTGCCTCTGTTGACGATGATGAGGAGGAGGAAGATAAGCTACACGCAATGCTATCAATGATCTGCTCTCGGAACCTCACAGCTCCTAATAGGATGAAAGGTTTTTATCCTCCTCCCTCTGTGTCCCAGAGCTCTACTGCAGCTCGTTCCACTGATGCATACAACAGTGTTGGCATTATTACCGGGCAAAACATTTCAGTCATGCCTTGAGATCCAGAGATTAAGTTGTCTCTGCAGAGAGGCTGGTAATGTGCTCAGTACCTACGGGAAGTGGAAGCAGCAGCATCTTCCCTCTGGTGTGAGCATTTGTGCTGCTGAGCAAACTGATCTTCTTTCTTTCCAGAGGCTCCTGCCCCGCCTTCATAAAAGCTGGATGCTAGAGCATGTTGTCACGGGAGGAGGGAGCATTACTCATGAACAGTACAACAAACTGGGGAGGGCAGCCTCATACAGAGGATCAGAGAGACACCGTTACAATAGTGTGACTTGTGCTGGGCCAAGTCAGAAATGGAGAGTGCCTTTGCAAACAGAATAGGGAGAATAGAAGTGTAGGGAGTTACAGTGTCAGCCCTGGGATGGTATAAGCATGCGTAACACTACAGCAGAAGCATGCAGAGAAGATTGGAGATGGACGCCTTTTTGTGGTCAGGTGCTTTCATTCCATTTCTTCCATTCATAGGCTAGGTGGTTTCA
Organism: Aquila spilogaster; assembly: GCA_024606505.1. NCBI lineage: Eukaryota > Metazoa > Chordata > Aves > Accipitriformes > Accipitridae > Aquila > Aquila spilogaster. Next base: position 27,829 of record JANHGO010000546.1, read on the forward strand.
GGTGATCAGCTGCAAGACTGTCTTCCAAAACTTTGTCATCTCATTCCTTTTCTAAAGCCATTCATAAGACATACCAAGTTGACATTCTCAGGAAGTGTAGGTATTAGCAAGCATCCAGGATGCAGTAGTGCTGTTCTGGAGACTCAGAAAGTCCTTGCTTCCTCAAAAGAGGAAGCTGAACAGTGTATAAAATCCATTCCCAAGGCCCAAGGCTTCCCATGCAGCTACAATTCCAAGGCTTGTGATTGTTCAGAGGACAATTGTTCAGTTGCTGTCCAGGCCGGTCCCCTAGTTCCCATGAAATCTTCTCCCTCCCCTCGGCTTACCAGTTACTGCAGTGCTTCAGTGCCGCCTGACTTTTGGCCTTGGTACCTCTTGAGTGCGCGTGCCAAATCCGGCATGCTCCTGTTCCAATCAAAACAAAGGCTGCTGCCTCTTGCTGCTAACTGGAATTTATCAGCAAGAACAGAAAGCTCTCTGTTATCAGGCTGTGAAGTAGCTGTCAGGAGTTGGACAAATGCAGAGGAAGTAGGAAGGAGAGGGACTGCTTGCAAATTTGATCCTTGTCTGCATTTTTCATTCATTGTTAGCACTTTTTTTTTCTGGTGTTTGTTCCCTCGCAAAACCACAGTATATCTGGTGTCAAGATAAGACGCTCACACCATTAAATAGCAGTGAGTTTAGTTCTAAATGATTGCCCTGGTCTGGTGGAAACACCTTTAGGAGACCGAGATTGCTTGCATCTGTACAGCGTTTAAGTTTTGTTTAGATAGGATATGAGTGTGTATTCAGAGGGATTCTCCTGGTAGGTCACCCTCACGTGTATCCCAAGAGAGTAACCCGTAACAGCTGATAAAGCCCAGCCCAAGTTAACAGAGATTTCATGGATGGTATGGATGGGAAGAAACTCCAGTATGCGTTGCTCCCCTTGAAGAAAGATCACAGAATCACAGAATTGTAGGGGTTGGAAGGGACCTCCAGAGATCATCTAGTCCAAGATGCTGCTTCACAAAGTTCCTCTGTATCTTAATTGATCGCTTCTGGATGTGAGTGATAACAGAAAGGAAGAAGGTCTGACACTGCTGTATACACTGATAAGAGGCTAATGCTGAGACCTGAAACAGAAGGAGCACAGTTTAGTCTTTAGTCAGGCTATGGCAATTTTTAGTCATCCTCCTCAAATGGCTGTCAGATAACTGCTTTTTTTTAATCTTAAAGGTAAGGGTATCGCTAGGATTGTGTCCGCTGTTTGAGTAGCGATTCTTGCTGAAACAGACTGGAATGACTGTTGTCTGTCCAGCAACATCCCTTTTAAATAATGACAACGCTGTTGTAGCAGGTTTGCTGGCCATTTGCTTTTACATTTTGCAACATGCTCAACTTTTGCATGTAGCTGAAGTTATGGATAACACCACTGCAGTTAAATAAAAGATGCTGTTCACTCTAATTCTTCATTAATTCCGGTACCTTTCATCTGAATCTTTAGGTTCTGTGGGGTTCTTTTCTTTGTTCTCTAAAACATATATATCTATAAATTAAAGCTGGAAAACCCACTTCTTTTTTTTGTCTGTAGAGGGGAGGCAAAAAGTAATGATCTAAAAATGTTTGCCCAATCGTTTTCATTTGAACCAAATGAGAAGCTGCAATAAATACTGGGTCATTCAGCTCCTTCCTGAAGAATTAAGGTGAAGAGCATTTTTTCATCACACTTTGTTTTGTGAAGTGAAATACACATGACTGCTTCCGCATGAGCCTGTGCTTCTTCTGTTAACAAATGGTTTTACTCCCACTTCTTCCTCACCTATGCCCACTTTTTAATAGGCACTACTAAAATGCTTTCTGCTGCCTTGATGTAAAATGCATGAGATGGTTTGGATTTGCCCCTACTACCACCCAATGAATGTATGTCTTAAAAGCACGGCCCAGGGGACTGGATTTTGCTCACAAATGTTAATTCAGTGGCATACAGTATTATGGCATTTGCCTTAATTTTAATCATGGGTGAGCTGAAAGGCCAGTTATTTATTTATTTATTTATTGTAAAACAAAAAACCCACGAGCTCAAATGCCAATGGAAAAGGTGAAGAGCTGAAGCCAAGCTTTATAAAGGCAACTGGTGGTTTCTTTTTGGTGTTGCCTTACTGAAGCTGGTTAAAAAGCAGATGGATTTGGTGATGCCTCGAGAAGCCGCACGGTACTGTTGGATCACATTTTCCTGCAGAGCACCCTACTTTTACAAACGTGTTATTGATACTGGTAGGACTTGAACTGTCCTCCTGTGCTACGTACTTCAGGATCTGGTTCTCAGGAGGGGGGAAGAAGCATCTTCTGAAAATAACGGAATCCGTTTTTATTTCTTCTTATGCTCAAACTTCCACTGTAGCTGGACTAGCAGTTGCACGGCTGATTCCAGGAGTTGCAAAATGAAATCCTAAGACCTGAATTGAATAGGAGATCAGGCTAGATTATCTCTTCTAGCTGTGAATAACATTAGCATTGCACAGGAACCAGTTTTAGTTGTTAATGAAACACCTGCTTCTGCTCTCTTGAAATACGGACTGGGATGTGTGCATGGGCAAAAAAGGGGCAATGGGGAAGGGACTGGCCTCAAGTGAACGTGCACAGCATGCTGCTGGTTTAGGTTAAGGTGAGAGGTAACTAAGATGGTGCTCTCCCCTTTTTGGAATCAAGGTTCAAAGCCTGCTGAGAAGTAAAGCATGAAGCCGTCAGGATGCACAGAAGGAAGAAAGGGAAAGAGGAGTAAGAGTTGATGGCCTCCTCTTTTGTCTCACTTTTTTTTCCCTAGGCACCAGCGAAATGATAGAGATGCAAGGTTTTGGGGCAAACTTGCTTTCGTGGCAGCTGGAGCACTGTAGCCAAGGCTCCTCATGCATCTCCTGCTCAACAGGCAGCTCTCCCTATGATATACCCAGCTGTTGCAATTGCATCCATGACAGGTAAGCGAGCTATGCAGAGAGCTTAACTGGGAAAACCTGTGTCACAGTTAAAAGCAGCAGTGTTTTATTGGTTTCTGCAACAGAGATGAAGAATAACAGTTTAACAGTTTGCAAATAATTTCTGACCCCAAAAGATGGAGTTATACAGCAAGAAACTTAGTTTATTGAAACTAACCTATTAAGCGAGACTGCTATTTTGACAGAAAAATTGCAATTAATGTGGGGGTTTTTGTGTAGTTTAATGTAATTCAACTCTAGAAGCATGTTCCTTAACAAGTAATTAGCAACTGTAACAAAGGACAACAGCTCATCTGATTTGACAAAGACCTTTACAATGCACTGAAGCAGTCATAGCTAAAGGCACCGGATTAATCTGTTTGGGGCCAAAATTCCAGTGGGAAAATGCTTTTTGAAGTTTTATTTCAGTTGTTGTTCCTTAGCCATATAAATCTTAGTGCAGTGAAAGAATCCCTATGTGAAGATCGTGGGGATCAGCGTAAAGTTCATGATGATTTCTGTCCCTGTGACCTACCATGTTCCCATAACGTGTCTCCACAGGACTCCATTAAAGATGCTGTGTGAAAGCATGAAGAGGCAAATCGTTTCCAGAGCCTTTTATGGATGTAAGCGAAGCTTCTTAGATCCAGTCCTTGTGAGACCCATATGCTTACCTAGAAAACATGTAGTACGTGTTAAAAAGGAGCCCAAACACAAATTTATTGTGAGTCAGATCGGCTCAGGACACTACGTTGGTTGTGACGCAGGTGTCATAGCTTCACAGCTCAATTATTTGTAGGTTTTAATACAGCAGTGGGAGAAGCGATGCTTAGTGAAGACAGAGCGTAATTTTACGTTGCTGTAGAATACTCTGCTTGGGTTTTACTTGTCTGCATAAGACTGATTTAATCTTTGGCTCCATTGCAGTTCTTCCATTTTGTACAGTACAAATGCAAGTTTACTTCAGGTAGGAGTATTAGTGGCAATGTTAAAATGCCACAGCTTGGTCCTGAAGAAGAGGCTGCTGGTACTGTACAGATTCGTTTATAAGAGTTGACCTCCTCCCCCTGTCACAGGGCTTGCCTACTGCCGCCATTTATCAACAGTGCGAACGCATCTGTCTGCCCTAGTGAACCACACCATTATCCCACCTGACAAGCCCTCCAGTGCTGCAGGAGGCCTGACGAAAGAGGTCTGGAGCAAGTACCAGAAGGACAGGAAAGTAAGCAACAGAATACCTTTATGATGACTAAAGTAGTTCCCATACGCTGATGTGGTGAGCATGGTATCCCTTAGAATTGTTTGCGGGAAGTATTCGAAGTGCTTTCTGGTCTTCCCAGGGTGGCTTCTCATGAAACGCAGTCGATTTTCTCACTCTTTTATCCTTTGCTTCTCTGATGACGGCAGAGCTGTCCATGAAATCCAAATCTCACGATGTCTCTAATCTATTAAAATTAGATTATTTTCATAAGAGACACAACAACTTTATTAGACTGGACTTATTAGGCATGGCTGTGTTTCACTGTCTCTGTAGTTGGAATTGACTGTATATGAGCACGCCTGAGGAAAATAAAGATGTATTCTTTTTCTCCTAATTGCTGCAGAATTACAAGGAGCTGGAACTGCTACGAAAAGTTTATTATGGTGGAGTACAGCATGAGATTCGAAAGGAAGTATGGCCATTCTTGTTAGGTCACTATAAATTTGGCATGGCCAAAAAGGAAATGGACCAGGTAAGTACAAATTTCTGGGCTAAGAAGTGTATTTGCAGAGTAAGTTTTGTTTTCTAAATAGCTGAAGTGTTGGCCTTTATTACTGTTTAATATTCATAAGGCAAAACGCTACTGAAACGTGAGCGACAGGTTCATTTGAAAGAACTGCTCTATCTACATGATACTGTCTGTCTATGTGGACTTCAGTTGGAGCTGTCTGAATAGCACAGATGGGAAGCAAACCACAACTCATGGATTCTAGCCCCAGCTTCATAGAACACGTGCATTTAGACAGCTAGAATGTGAGAGACTTGGCAAGAAGAGCTACATACCTGAGTCAATGTGTAAAAAAGGAATTACAGTAAATTTAGAAAGACATGTTGAAAGGCATAAATAATTGAACTGCAGAATACAAACTCCTATAGGCAATTATTTTCCCAGAATTTGTTCCATGCTAGTATAGGGGTGCTTTGTGCCTTAACTGGAATTCCTATGAGCTACTCAACACCAGCAATAAGTAATAGTAATAACTGACTCCTCAAAGAAATGTGCTGTTGGACACTAAATAAAGCATACCATTGAATCTAAGAGTCTATTAAATGAAAAAGAAGGGAACAGTCATAACATCGGCACATTTGGGAATCTTTTCACGTCCTTAACTGAAGTCATCATGGATGATTTATCACCTTTGCCTTCTGATGGTATTTTTGCAGTCCATCAGCATCCAAGGGACTCCAAAACACGGCTGTTCTCCAACCTTCCACTCACAGTCGTGTTTTGTGATTTATGACTCTGCAGCTACCTCAAGTGACAAAGAGCCTGCAGCTCTTAGCATGAATGCTCTGGTAGCCACTCCAGCCAGCAGAGTCCAGAGCCTGGAGCCAACTCACAACAGTGGTTTCACTTCGGCTCCTGAAAAGTGACGGAGTAGTGAAATTACCGTGTGTCCCTTAATAGCTCAAGGGGGGTTCTGCCTCTGCCTTTCAGCAGAAAAAGCCAGCAGTGGCAAAAAACAGTTTTATTATTATGGGAACCAGAGTGGTTAGGTCTGGCCCTGTGCAGTGTACTGTGCTTTGTGAGCTGGGATCTCTACTATTCAGGACTCCGTTCCAGCATGTAATTCTGTACAAGTTGATGTCAACAAACCTGTGACCTGGAATTCATTGCAAGAGCTGTGTTAGAGGTGGAAGAGAGAAAAAAAAACAACAGGGAAATGTAAAGATGTTAGGAATAATCCAAATAAAGCCAGCTATTGCTCCATCAGATTGCATCTGACTTCTGTGTGAGGTTTCACATGGAACTCAGTGACACCTTTAGCTCTTCCCTGAACACTGAAGTGCTGTTGATAGCAGATACAGGTACTTATGTTAATCTTTTCTGGCATCATCAGTGGTAGTTTATTCCTTGCAGTAAATATCCAACTGCCTTTCCTTTGCAGCACCTTACTGTTCCTGCCATTGCATTTTAAAGCGATCCGTGCTCTAGCAAGAGGGCTTCAGGACCCTTCAGGCTGTTTCTTTGAGATATTACATTTGTTTTAGTTCTCCCCTTTTGGCTTCTGTTCATTTTTAATGCCATCTTTCCAGGAGGACCAGCATTTCAGTATCTATCAGTCTGTCTGTCCACAGGTGGATGAAGAGATTGCTCTCCGATATCAGAAGGTTATGGCTGAGTGGAAGGCTTGCGAGGTCATCGTAAAGCAGCGAGAGAAGGAATCGCATTCTGCCACATTGGCCAAGTTTTCGTCAGGCAGCAGCATCGACAGCCACGTCCAGCGGCTGATTCACAGGGACTCCACCATCAGCAATGATGTAAGTATCCCTTCCCAGATCTGGTACGATGCACGCAGTGTGTGTGTGGCAGGAGCTAACATGTGCACAGGTTAGCAGTACAGGGGTCGTCAGTCTGGAGCTGCTTGAATCCTGTATGGAACTTAAAGCTGTAGCCCTCCTCAATACAGCAAAAAGGAGGTTTGTATTTTGGGTAGTCTACAGCTGTTCTTAAGCAGAGCCTCCCTAATGGGCTTTAAGGTTCACCTGCTACAGGTCCATCTCTCAGTAGTGGAATAGCCTTGCAGATCTCTTACTTGTGGGCCGTTTTCCAAATTCAGCGTAAGAGCAAAAGACTGCTGCTATTAAAGCATACTTTTGATTCTGTCCTGTACCCCATTGACAAATTGTATGTAATTTTATTTTGGGAGAGGGGATCTTTGTCAGTGTAGGTTAAGATGCTGAGCAGTAGAAAGGCGGACTGAGTTTACACCTTGGTGAATAACCAAGAAAGGGGTTTCTTGATTATAGTCATGCTGTTGGAAAGGAGAGCTGGTGTTCCTGTGCCAAAAGCATCTCTGGGCATTTGCTACTTATGTAGACTTGAAATAGTTACCTTGCTGATTTCACTAAGGCAAGAGAGAATAGACCGAGAGGTGAAGTATCTGCATTGTTCAAGTAATCTGAAGGCCAACCTTGACTTAACAGTAGGTAAACTGAACTGAGGTATGTTGGTCCCCTTCACAGATAACTCACAATGGCCACAAGCTTTTAGAGCTGGTGTTGCAAGTAGTGAAGCTTCACTGCTTTCCAAGGTTTTTCTAATTGAAGATTGTGAAAGGGGGAGACATCATCGTAGGAGACAGACGCAAGATCATAAATTGGTATTATTTTTAGACTTACAGTCTCAGTATAAGGACTGAAGAGTTCTGAACATCTGCATGCATGGAAGCTCTATTAATTTTTGGCCTTGTTCACTAGAGTCATGTAGTTATTTCATCCTTGTGGTTGGAGATTTGTTTGCTCCGTTAATGTTTACTGTTTCTCTTCCTCTCTGCTTTACCTGAATCTTTTTTTTCCCCTTTCCTCATCCACCTTAAGGTCTTTATATCTGTAGATGAAACAGATTCTGCAGAACGAGACTCAAAATGTCAGGATGAGCCCACCTTCACTGTGGTATCTGCCGACACACCAGCAGCAGTAGCTGCTGTAGAGCAGCAGTCCGTAGAATTCGACTCCCCTGACTCTGGGTTGCCATCCTCACGGAACTACTCTGTGGCCTCGGGCATCCTATCCAGTATTGATGATGGGCAGAGTGTCTCCTTTGAAGATGGGGCTGAAGAAGAAACTACTGCTGACATGGAAAGGACTGATCCAGACGTGGCACCTATGCAGAAAGCCAAGTCAGTTGTACCACAGCCTCAGGACTCTGTAGCAGAAGAGCAGCTGTGTTCCCAGGTGGATTATTTAATGGATGTTGCTTCTGTCTGTGCTGCATCTTACACAGTAAGTCACAGCTTACGTATCGTCACCTCTCTTTTTATGGCAGACGCTTATATTGGATTTCAAATAGTCTTAAACTAGAAGTACAGGTGGTGGGAGGATAACCGGGGACCTTTGCATCCTGATATTTTCATTGGGATTTTGAGGTAGATCGTAAGACAGTTAAAGCTTTGTCCTTGTTTGAGTGGAAGAGCAATGAAAAGGATGGAGCTACAAATTTCGAGGGAGGATAGGACACCAATTGTAAGATTGCAGTGTCACCTGTCATTTAACTCAAAGTGAAATCCCCATTTAATCAGCTGGAAGCACAACCTACACTCAGATCCAAGACTCCACCATCTCTATTAGCAGCACTGTCGGCAGCATGGTAGATGAGGTTTTGTTTCAGTTTTGCTCTTGGAGCTGTTGAACTGGACATAACCCTTTGTAAGGAGCACAGGCTTGGGACACTCATCAGTGAACTTACGTGCACTGTATTTCAGATTTGTTTTTATGGTAATTGAGTAGTTCAGTGCTCTCTTACAGCCAAAGTATAATTCTGCTATTTCTGGTTTATTGATTCTTAGAGTGAATTTGTACCTGGGAATACTCTAAGCTCAGCCTATAGCCACTGCTGATGGATACTCTCTCCTCAGTACCACTAAGGCAGTCATCGGGTTGGAGTCAACCCTGAGTTGTGGAGAGGGGAAAAAAAGACACGAACTCTGCTACAGCTCCACGCTCCCTGCTCATCATCGCTGTCCAAATGACATCTATCTAAAAATGATACAGCAGCCTGCACCTCTCTGACCAAGCATCAGATCTAACTTAAACTTTTCTCTTTTAGATAGAATTACTGGACACTGTTGCCTTAAATTTGCACAGAATTGATAAAGATGTTCAGAGATGTGACCGGAATTACTGGTATTTTACTGCTGATAATCTGGAAAAACTCCGCAATGTTATGTGCAGGTAGGACCGCTTGTAAACTGAACTCCTTTTCACATCTCTGTCATAAACCATAAAATATAATAATAGGAAAATAATCTGTGTAAAAAATCTTACTTATTAATGTAAAAGAACTTGGAAGAAGAAGGAATGGTAAGGTTGAAAGTATAGGTACGGCAGATGCAGATGGCTCATGCTGGGATTGCAGACTTGAGGAATCTTCTTTCTACCTTAAGAGACAGAGCCCAGAGCCCGACAGCCACTTTGGACTGTTCCCTTAATGTACCACCGGTTTTGGTTTCTGACTTGTGAAGATAATATATCCATGGTGTGATGGGGTTCTATGAAGATGACAGTAATTGTGAGATTACAGGTGCAGGGTTGAGGGATATCTGCTGGAGTAGACAGGAACATCTTCAGATCAAACTTTACCAAAGTACCTGACCACTAAGACCAGGTGGAATCAATAGAGAACTCGTCTCACTTTGAGGAATGCAGATTACCATGAAGGCTATTCAGCTTAAAGCAGAATGTGTCATAGACTTTAACTCCTAGAAAAGATGAAAATTCCATTTACCACTGAATCCACTTACAGTGAGGAAAAAAAACCCACAAAAATAGGTAACTTTTAAAAACATGGGCCCTTTTTTTCCATAGATAATGCTTTTGTGAGGTTTTCCCCCCCACACACAAACACTGAAATGCAAACCAGGTATGTAAGGTCTGCTCTGCAGCCAAGCAGAAAGTAACACGGGGCTGTGAAATGCTCAGGAACCTGAAGTGACAGAAAGCTCAGAGACGTTCAGTAGCTGCTTAAGGTTTGAACTTGCATAATCAAATTCGACTTCAGTACTGTATTTAGCCTTTGAGGAACAGGAAGATAGAAGTTTGCTCTTGGTTAATTCATCCTGTAAGTAGAAAACTGCAGAGATTCTTTTAGTTTTTCATAGCAAATGGAGAGCCTCCTGCGAGAGCCCATCTACAAGAGACAGAAGTACTTGCCCTTTTGTACTAATGAGTTGGAAAAACTGAGCTGTCAGATCTCTAAATCTTAACATTTTTATAGAACATCACACTTCCAAAAGGAGTTGCGGAGTTGTATCTTATGTGCAAGACAAAGCCTTGAGGTGAAGGCACAGCAAGAGCACTTTTTAACCCTATTATCTCTTGTGCTTTCTTCTTTCCACAGTTATGTCTGGGAGCACCTGGAAGTTGGTTATGTCCAAGGCATGTGCGACCTCCTGGCTCCTTTGATGGTTATTCTTGACAATGGTAGGAAGGGTTTTCTTTTGGAACACAGTGGTATCTTTGGGGAGACCTCTTTATAATTGCTGGTTTAGAGGCTGTGTGTTTTAAGTAAGGCTAGCTCACTAGGAAAAACAAACCTGAAGCTCTTAGCTGGGTTTTCTCTAGATGAGGTTGTTGCTGAAATGACAATCATGAGTATATCAGGGATTCCCTGCTTAATGACCAACTTCCAGATTAAATTTCACTACATTTTCAAAGCAGCCATGTTCCTGCAGCTGCTGAAGCCGGAAACTTAACCTCAAGCTGTGTTCTTTTGAAGCATAACTGAGAAAAGTAGTCCAGATTCAGCTGCTGTCTTCCATTTCATCTAAATACTGATGATGGGGGCTATGGGACAGCAAAAGGGAAAACTTCTTTTTTGTTGCCCTGCTGTACATTACTTTGGATCAAGGAGGTCAGAAGACTTGCAGCAATTAAGTGTTCTGTATCTGCAGATCAACTGGCTTACAGCTGCTTCAGCCACCTGATGAAGAGGATGAGCCAAAACTTCCCCAACGGAGGTGCTATGGACACACACTTTGCCAACATGCGGTCTCTAATCCAAGTGAGTCTTTCTGAATCTATTTGAACAAAGATGAGATTGTTTCAGAGGCTGAGGACTGCCTTGATGCGATGCCACAGTGAAGGGCAGAACGTCCACTAACAGGTTCCTAGCCATAGCAGTTGCATGGCTAGCCTAGCTATTCACCATCAGAGCTGGGGAAGATATTTATGCACCCCCAAACTGATTTCCTGCTTCTCTGTGCAGTTGCTGTCACAATAAGGAGCATGTATTACAGCAGATCAGTTCAGGTTAACTTGACAGAACAAACTGCTCAAACTTCTGCCTCCATTACACCAGCTCCACAGTGGAATGACTGGAAGAGAAAACACTGCTATTTGTGGCAAAAACTTAATTTATTACAGATTTATAAACTCCAGCTCTATTTACATTTACACAGTATGCTTACTGAACGTTGTTTGGTTGTGAGAATTATCTGGATCAGCCATTATTTGGTTTCATAGGTGGTGATTTAAAAAAAAAGTATATACATAGCGTAAGTACAGATTCAGTTAATAAAGAAGAGGGCCAGGATGGAAAACACAAGCAGCAAACAAATGTGGTTGCAGCATTTCTGTTGAGCAGCAAAAGCAAGACAAGCGAGAGGATGCCACCCTTGTTATCCAGCAGCCCTTAGGATAGCATCTGCGAGAAATGACTATGGAGGTACATATATGTTTAAGGCATCTGCCAGACATTTGGCAAGTTCAGGGCAGCTACACCACTGGCATTTTACAGATGCATAATAAAAGGCAGATCTGTGCAAAGCAGCTGCTCAGAATGACTGTAGGGTCAGGTGATGAAGAACAGCACAGAAGACTTCAGCAGCCTCTAACACCTTTGCTCTTGGCTGCTTTCGGACACGATACCAACATCTGATGTTTTACATTTCAGATTCTGGACTCAGAGCTTTTTGAACTGATGCATCAGAATGGGGATTACACCCACTTCTACTTCTGCTATCGCTGGTTCCTGCTTGACTTTAAGAGAGGTAATAATGTTTTATGCCTATGGAGTTATGCAAACCTGAACAGACCTATGTCTGGCTGTAGCAAAACGTTTTGATGAGGGACAGCTCAGCAGCTGTTGTACTCTGCTGAGTGATGTACTTTATATACTAGAAGGGCCTCTGGATACGCATTCAGATTCACAGCCTGTCCTGTAGCCCTGGCTACAACAAATGGGCCCACCTGTGCTATTACATGGGTACTGCATGTCACGCATCTTTTCGGGGTGAAGTCACACCACTGCATCTATGCTCTTCAGTTGCCATACTTGCACTAATAAATGGCAGGAGCTGGCTGGAGGAGAAAGGGAGAGGGAAAAGGAGGAGTCATCACACGCAATCATTTTCTGCATAAGGCCTGAAAGACATCATAGTGGGGGGTGGGGAGAAATGGTCAATTTGAATAATCAGATGCTCTTGTAATGTTTATTCCCATTCAGAATTGTTGTACGAGGATGTATTTA
>JANHGO010000547.1:0-40008 GCA_024606505.1 Aquila spilogaster
ATTATTCATTTAACTTTAAAGAATACTTGAATATAACCCATGAAACTATACTTAGGTGTATATCATGCTTTGACCATATCTACATATTGTGATACACTTTTAAAAATAGCTTTAAAGTATCATTATTTGTAAATGTATTACTGATGCATCATACGACATGCTTTAAAATAAATTATCAGAGAAGGTAGCTCAGTGTGATAATCATAATAAATATTAACAAAATATTTATAAGTGGAACCTTAATCTCTTAAACTACCAACTTAAGTAACAGTTGTGTTGCCACCTTTTCAAAAACCCAGATCTGGATACGAGATGTCAAAGTGCTTTTTGCAACAAAGGTGGGAAAGTGGTTTGGGCTCATCTCACTCCGCGTGGTCATGTGATTTTATTATTATTATTTATTATGAAGGAATGCAAGACATAAGGGAAATGGAAAAACTGGAAATCATTTTATGAAAGTCAGGCAATGGTGACAGCTTCGGAATTTTAAACGAATCATTCTTCCCTTTCACATGGGAGGTTCTAGTTTAATTCTCTTTGGCCTGAATGAACTCTGATACTAGACAATGCTTTAGGTTGCAAATTTGACATTTCTAACAACTATAATTTTAATGGGTGTTATTAAGAGCATTTTCATGACCTAAAAGATATCTCAGATCAAGAAATCTTTATAATTAACCTTCACTTTATTCTCTAAAAGATTTTTCTTTGTTAGTATAGACACTATTGGCATGGTGATCTGTTACTTTACTACCCAGAGATTCTATTAGTCAAGTCCAGCCCTGATCAAAGGAAGAAAGCGTCAACCATACACCTATAAAGTTATTCAAACACTGCTTTTCCTCATTTAAAGACAATGACTGATAATCATCATCTCCCCATTTTTTTTCCATATATATATAAATAGACATTTTCATATCTTATTCATTTAGAAAATACAAACAAACATGTTCTGCTAAGTTGCCACTCTACAAAAGTGTTCTAAAACATCAATCTGCTTTTTGCTTCTGTGCTGGGTCAGACGCTCACATTTAGGTTTCATTAGTCCTGGCTGTTAGAAGGCACTTGGGTGGAGGGATGGCTGAGGCATTCCTGGCAGCAGGGAGGTACCTGGTCAGTGGCGCATGTGGACAGAGGACAGGGAAGGAGGTACACAAAAATAAAAAATGGGAGTACCAGGATGTACTGAGGTGTCTAGGTTGCATAGCATTTACAGTACTTTGCTGGTAATGCAGCAACCGTTGCTCAAGCATCTGAAAGAAACAGAAAAAAAGGTATTAATTGTTATGGCTGTATTATTGTTAAGAGTTCAATCAGACAGGAGGAGAGATCCAACATGATACAGTATAAAAATGCAGCACAAAGTTTCCCATTTTGCATTTTCCTACAAACATGATAACATTTACATAAAAATAGGTATTCATCTACATACGTAGATAGAGATGCACTTGTTTGTGCACGTGCATCTACCTGTCTATATGAATAAAAAGATCATATATAAGAAAACCTGGGAAAGTGTTTTCCATATTTCAAAACATTTTTGAGGAGGTACAATGCACAGGCATGCTCATTACTGTCTGCTCTCTCTTTCAGGCTTCTCGGAAACAGGGGTGATCCAGAAGCAGTACTATGCCCGCAGGACATGCTGAAATAGCCTACAAAGGAAAGTGGATATGCAAAGAAAATTCTAAGTGCATATCTCACTCAGAGATTTATCTCATTTTTTCCAGGTGGGCAATATTAAACATCTGGGTTTTATTATTCAAATTGAGATTACTACAGAGGCAAAGGGTATTCATGGTATTTCAACAAATCGAGGTTCACAACATGCTGTAAGATTACAGATCGTTTTCAGTTAAAGGAGGATACTCTTCATTTCCATATTTCGTGCTTGCTCCATAGGATATCGAAGGCATCAGCATTTTTCAAACATTTTCTATAACTAACCTCTGCATTCATATTTGAGGTCAGAGAAATAGACCATTTCTTGAGAGAAGACAAAAAGACCTAATCGTCCACCAGCAAAGGTTGTATCATAGATTGGTCCAGAATCCACCATGACTTGCTTCCCTTCATACACTAGAACTCTGTAAAAAAAGAAATTAAACTAAGAAAATGATGGAGTGTCCATTGTTAAGGATTAGTAATAGCTTCCAAGAATTAAATCAGAATTCATTTTAACTAGTCACCAGATAACAGCTTCACTGTAAGGATCACTACTTATCTCTATCTCACAACCGCATGGCTGGCAGCCATAGTGCATTAATCAGAAATAGTGGAGCTGTTCTGTAAGTAATTTTATGCACATCATCTGCAAGAGATTTCCCAGTTCTTCATTTAGAACAGTCATGTCTCCTGGTATGAACTATGTCATGTATTCATTGATAAGCCTCTATCCCTGTGAACTCAGAGGTTAAAACAAAGTTGTCTTCACAGCTATGTGAATGACTGATTTATTTATCTCTAAGTGCAAGGGCCAAAGTCACAAATTGGAAGAACCATCCCTTTAGAGTTAAAGAAACATTAACTGGAGCCATGCTTAGTTTTGATTTCAGACATCTTAAGCCCTTATTGCAAGCTGGAAGGATTTGGACAGAAACAGCTAAATTCATAAACTGGAAAAGGAGGAATTATTTCTTTTTTTCTTGAGTGTCTCAGGCACCCACCCAAGCGCTAAAAGAACTCTTCATTTTCCTCTTCTACCAGATAGGTTGTAGTTCCTTGATCTTGGAATCTCCACTTCTCACCTCAAGATATTCAAGGTTCTTAGGTTTTCAGTATCTTAGTAAACTGTAGGCTGTCTTCACGTTTGGCTATTTTGATTACAGCAGAGCCAAAAATACTATGAAGATCTAAATATATTAATATTAAATTGCTATTTCTGTACAAACGATATAGTTCCATAATGATACCAACGAAGTAATTATTTTTATTTCCTATTAAAAAATGCCTTAAGTAATGAAGGAATCTAATGTCCCAGATCACAGAATTTGTCACGCTAGAGTAATCTAGTGGGATACCATTTGAAACATGTTTTATCTGACTCCAAGTAGATTCTGCGAAGTAGGACACAGGCAACAGCAACATGAATGAAAATAAAAATAATCAAGTTTCTTTTTTTTTTTTTTTTACCTGTATCAGTCAATACTTCACTGCATAAAGCATTTTTCCTGAAAACTGGATAAAATAAACTAACCAAATCTGTCTACATTTCAACTTCCCTATTCATACTAAACACAAAGTAACAAGACCTTGAGAGGTCTGACTACCTCACTGAAAAACATACTTTATACAGTATTTAGTTCAAGATAAAATTGACATAGACAGTCAATGTTTATTCTTTGGAATATCAAGTATTAGTAAACTAATATACCATAGCTCCTTGTTATGTGCGTTGCAGATGTGCTTATGGCTACTTCTGCACTACTGGAGACAGGATGCTGAAATAGACAGAAGGTTGGCCTAGTTCCCTGAGGCAATTCCGATGTTTCTAATTAATTTCATTCTTTCAAATTCCAGAAGCTGGGGAGGAATCTCATATTCTAATCTTGCTTTGAGTTTTTCTTAGGAATTTTTGGTTCCTTTACAAAAGAACCATTAAGAGAGATTTTTATTATTATTTGTTTTAATTTAAGAATATTTAGCTGATGTAAATACTCACTAATTAAACATACCTGAAAGAGAAAATAAGTTATTCTAAAGATAAAAAAGTACCCTAAGTATTGAAACAAACTGCCATCATCATTATCAGAACTAGTAAAGACCCTGTTAAAAAAGCTGTTACATCAGAGATCGAAGTTATGCTATTAAAAAACATGGAGGCACAGAAACATTTCTTACTTTATTAGTCCTGTTTTAGGCCTGTGAATCAAATGCCACCTGTATGCAGTATAGTCTTTCCAGCCAATGTTCTTGGGATCGTGCCATAAAGTGCGTACCTACAGTAGGAACACAAATGCTGTATTAGAAACACTGTGCTCCAGCAACTATGCATCCACTACAGTGACTACATATACAGCCACAGGTTACTTGCTGCAGAGCACGAAAGCAGAACCAGTGCTTAACATATGAGGGTATGATCAGCATACTTCTTCAATTTGTTCCCTTTTAGCGAGAGTAATGATAATCCATGTCTGTAACTATGCAGTCTTGTCCCTGTTTGCACACAGACATCCACACTGTAAGATTTGATGTTGCTTTTCCTATTTGAATGAGTGTTTTCTCTGATTAAAAGGGGCCAGACCTTCACAGTTACTGCCTTAGGATTATTCCTTGAAAACCCTCGCACTCAGTCAAGGCCTCATTCCTGCAAGTAACTCCAAAGTGTGAAATTTCTATTTGTGTGCAAAGCCCCATTAACTTCATTTCCAAAAGGGATGAACAGCAGCAATTTCTCTCTCCTTGCTTTCTCTTATTTTTGGTTCTCACTGGTTGCTGAAGTATAAATCCAGCATAATTTAAACAAGCTGGAATGTTGAAGGATCAAGTGCCAATACCAAAGTCACAAAGGATTTGAGGAGAACTGAGATCTCTTACTCATTTTAGGACAATACCACACCCTCCTTTTTAAACATGTAATTTTTTCCATTTATAATTTTTATACGTGTAACGTTTTCTTTGAAACATAAGGCAAATGCTATTACATGTGAACTGAAAAAAAACATCTGTTATTTCTTTTTGCAACAATTGAGGTGTTAAATGATTTGTCATGTACCACAGTGCTGAAGTTTTAAATCTCTCACCTGCCCAGGGGTGTTTCCTGTATGCCAGAGTGCATTTCTCAAGTGTTCACCAGCACCCGTTGTTGAATTCACTACCTTGAGTGACACACCAGAATAGCCATAAGCCCTGGTGGGTTTGTCCTCCCAGTAGGTCTGAGTGACCTGCTTCCACATTAGAACATAAAACCGACTGCTGGACTGGTAGCCAAAAACAAAGCCAGCATAGTCATCATCACGGTCTGTGTTAACATAGAATGTGCCACTGAAGTCAACAGAGCTGAACTCATCGTAACCTGGGAGAAGACAAAAGACAGGAACCACTGAGTTACAATGCTGAGTCCGGTCACCAACACTCAGGAGACCTAGCTTTGATTCCAACTTTTGCTTTTTCTGTTTCCAGTCTCTAAGAAAGGAGGTAATTTCACTTGCTTATCTACCCTAGGGAGGCATCTAGAGAAAAATAAGTAATTTACAAAGGGTATTGAAGAGAGCAGGCACTATGCTTGTGTCAAGTTCTTCAACTGGATATTTCAACTGTGTTACAGTCAGTGATAAGCTGAATGGTCAACAGAAGCAAACAGCACTGATCTATTTTTAACTTGAATATATAAACTTCAAGTTTTAGTCCCAACCTTAGAGCACCAAAATACATGATCATTATATGTTATTTTTTTCTTCTTAACAATAGATCACTTTTTCTCCAAAGATGCTGGCTGACAATCTGATACTCACCTACAGCTATTCCAGGATCAGAGTTGGCAGTCTGCACCAGTTCCTTGCCTTGGTGGCGAATAACCCAGTTGGGATCAATCTGAGCTGTTCCCTTGGGGTCCAGAGGGACCATCTGGAACTTTCTGAAATCAGTTTCACTGATGGCATTGTTTTCAGGACATACATCAAAAATATCTGGAACACTGTCATTGTCAAAGTCATCTTTGCAAATATCACCTCTGCCATCACCTGTAAGTAAAAGGAATAAGGAAATGCAATTGTTAGCAATTTATCCACACTACTTAACTACTCTGGTACTAATGGAAGAAATTTAAGATGCATATGAGCATATAATTTTCTTGTTCTTCAAAGAACACTCCACATAAAGCTTCATTCTCCAGAAGTTCATTTGAAATGTTGCTGGTAATGACTGGAATAAGTCATCAATCTGGATGCAGGCCAAAATGCCACCTAATAAACCCATCCCATCAGTGGTTTATGATAGTGATCAATCTAGCCACTAGTCCAGGCCACTGCTTCAGAATCAGTGTTGGGGAACTTGGAAGTTTCTTACACTGATATAATTCACTAATACTTGCATTACATTTTCAGTATGATTTGTCCCAGACCGTGCCCCATCCCTGCAGGGCATTCAATACCAGGTTGGATGGGGGCAGGAGCAGACTGATCTGGTGGGTGGTGTTCTTGCCCATGGCAGAGAAGTTGGAAATGCATAGGTTTTAAGATCCCTTCCAACCCAAGCCATTCTGATTTCATGATCTGGATACAAGACCACATTTTAGTATGTACAGCACAAATAAATTCAAACAACGTTAAAATATTTATCCTACTGCAAATTACTAAATCCCTATATAGTACTGAAGGTTTTTTTTAAGACTTTTTAAGTCTGCTGATCAAATCTTGAGACAACAATCCACCAAGAGTGCTTCAGATTGCAGAAATGTCACCTCTATCAAAAGAAAGTGAGGATAGTATTACAGAAAAACAGAAAAATATGTACACATCCTTAGTTACTCTTTCACTTCTGAACAGAACAATCCATTTTAGATAAAACACTAAAATACTTTAGGAACATGGAAGAAAACAAGGAATTACTGTGTAGAGCAGGAGAAATACTAAGTTGCCATATGAAATGCAAGAAGCTTTTTAGACAACCTATGAGTACATTCATATAGGTCAGCTACAGTTGAGCTGCTCCTCAACACTTGCTATGCTCAATAGCAAAATAAATATCTTCTTCCTTCATTTACACATAATATTGGTAGAAAACTAGTAGATGTATTTTACCAGGAATAGCAGGTGACAACCTATTACATTCAAGGATTTCAAATGATCAGATGTTTTATAAATGACATTTGTGATTGTAAAATATCACCATTCCATTACTGAAATACCATCAAAGAAGGATTGCTGGAAAGTGCCCAACAACATTTTAGGACAAGAAATGGAGAAGAGAAGAATTATGCATCTATTTCTTGAACAGCAACACGTTATCAAAACATATTTAAAGCTACTTACCTACAAACTGATTTTGAGAAAAGCTGCTGCTAAGAAATACTTCTTAGAAAAATAATTTCAAATAAACATTTATTTTTTACTTAAGCTGCAGAAATAGTCATCTTTTCAAAAAAAAAAATAGCAGTAAGCCATATTTTTTCCATTTTAATTTTAAGAGAACAATTTGTTTTGAAAACAAAGGATATCATTTTTTCATTTAAGACATTTGAAAATAAATCTAAAATTCCCAGATTTTCCTTCTATAGCTCATTTCAAGATTAAAAGAAATAAGAAAACACTTAAAATTTGGACAGGTATTTATAAATACTGAAGTGTGTTTGTCCCTCTCAAAGAGGTACTCCCTACTGCTCTAGCTCTGGTCCAAATTGGCTAGAGCAGTTCCACTCAAGTCTCAACTGATTCAACTGTCAGAAGTATGTCAGTTTGATCTCAAGAGACTTTATTTTCATCAAAAATTACTACCTCAAAGTCAGAACTGGATACTAAGGACTAAACTAAAGTGATGTTACATTGTTCTTACCATCAGAGTCCTCCTGCTCAGGGTTGTATCTGAGGCGACAATTGTCCCTGTCATCTGGAATACCATCATTGTCATCATCAGGATCACAGGCATCCCCTTTACCATCTTTATCATGGTCAGCCTGGTTAGCATTTGGGATGTAAGGGCAGTTATCCTGGTTGTTCTGGTGGCCATCTTCATCTATGTCCTCATTGTTGTCACACTGATCACCAACGAGGTCATTATCTGCATCAGTCTAACAAAAAAAAAAGTAAATTTGTGATTTTTATTAAATACATAAAATACCAATACCAGTAGCCTGGTACTTATTTTTTCGACATTTCTCTTCAAGAATTCTCTGCAGACGAGTGATATTGTGATGAAAATGATGTTTAAAGCAGAAATGCTATTTTGAAATAGTATAGCTACTTATGCTACTGTGAAAGCATCAGACCTGGTCTCCAATCTATTTCCAGGGCAGGTCTTCAGCCATGATTGTCATTGTTTTCATTCTAGAGATCATGTGGGAGTTGCAGTCCAGGCAGTGTGTTTATCTGATTGCTTCTGTAACACTCAATGTTACTTTCCTGCACATGGACCAACAAATCTGAGCATATCAAAAGCAGTCCTGAGGCTGATCTGACTTGTCATGGGGGAAGAAAAACAGTTCAAAGGCCTGAGGATGGATTAAAGGCATTATCACTATACCTCCCTTCCAAAGAGAACTGACAAACCTGAGATATGAGGGAGCAATACAGATCTACATCTTCAGCAACACTGCAAACAGGGACTGACTGCAATTCCTCTAATTTGACTAGAATTTAGAATGGGCATAGGAGGATTCTTCCAATACACTAAAGACCAGAATTTTGACGAAACATGCTGTTGTGTTGTCAAGTTCTTTACTTGAATATAATTAATACTATATACACAAAGTATGAATGTGCATGATAGTATCCAGGTCTAAATACTCCCTCATGTGAATTTGTTATTCCAAGATAATTCAGTTCTGTGTAACCTGTGCCTCTCACATACAATCTAGATTGTTATATGCAGGTTTTTGGTTTTTTTTTACAGTTTGAAAGATTGCAGTTGACCTCAGTTACAATCAAGCAAAATCCATTATCTCTACATTACTCTAAATTCCAGAACCTTAACTGATAAAAAAAAAAAAAAGGAATAAACTGAGGTAGTGAAAACTACTGAAAAATGCTTTACTTCCCTTATTCTTATCTTTTACCCTTCTGAACTGTTCTGTGTCCTTATACAAACAGCTAGGATTTCTGCCAATTTCCTTTTCTAGCCCTTTCTTTTTGGGCAGAGAATCCACAGGAATGAGAACCATTTTATATCACTCCATTTCCAAACCTATAGCCACATACTAATGACTTAAAATTGTACCATACAAGAGCCCTGTGGTTTACAGGTGTGAGTAAAACAAGGCGTGTTTTATCCCAGGGCCTCTCCAGTCCCAGTAGCTTTGTCTTGGATTCCTATATCCAAAAGTGCAGCTTTAGACACTTTAAAGTGATATAATCTATTGTGGTAAGAGTAGGCATGTGAAGATACTGGGTACATGTAGGCAATACACTTCCTTCAGTCTACCTGTACTACGGAATAGCAAGAGAAATAGCTTCAGCTATTTCTTCAGATGTTTGTCTTCTTTTCTTTGTCCTTGTTCTGACCCTGTCATCTAACACTGTATCTAACATTTACCTGGTCTGGATTATGCATTAGTGGGCAGTTATCACACTGATCACCAACTCCATCACCATCTGTATCACTCTGGTCTGTATTATAGACGTAAGGACAATTATCTCTTTCATTAAAAATGTCTGTGTGGGGAAAAAAAAGAATAAAGAAATCAAAATGGTATGACACCCAGCACAAAAAAATCAAAGACTTTGCAGTCACCAGTACAAAGTAATGCTCTTACTGGATTCACAGACTCACAGACTCTTTCACTGCTACAATATAATTCCTACAACATGAAATGGCGAAGACACTAACATTAGAAAATAAAGATGCATCAGTATCACTTTTTTTTTCTTAATGATAAACACTTCTATACGCATATTTCCAAGATATTTCGCTAAAGGAAGGGCTAAAAACTTAATACTCCAGCCCTTCTTTCATATATTCTACATTTGTTGAAAAAACGGCTGAAGAGGTGGGGTGCTTTTTAATTAATTTGATTTGTATTTCCTTTGCAGACACTATAAGGAATGACAAAGAATGCATAGCTATATCATGGTGGAATGTCTGAACAGTTTTGTACAGAAACAACTGCATTAACATTCAGCTGCCTCAGCACTAAATTATTTCATTTTACCAGAACACATGCATCATTTATTGTACTACATGCCAAATTTTCAATAGAAAATGTTCCCTCAGGAAACCTAATTATACAATGGACAATATCAAGACATGTAGGCCTATTTGTCCAGAAAGGACACAAGGACATTCTCCTACAGTATGTATTCCCTGGATACTCATGCAATCTTTAAGCCAATAACATACAATTGCACATTTTTTTCAAGCATACATGCAGAACTCCCAGGAGTACTACTAAGAACCTGACAATGTAAAGGATGAAAGGAGTCAAAACATTTAGAAGTTCAGTTCAGCTAAGCAGCCAAAAGTGTCTGTTTGCTGAAGAAAATCCAAAGCCAGATTTCTTCAACTTACAATACTTACAGATTCTCATAAATACAAAGTACACAAGGATATTAGTTTTAAAGAATATTTAAATGATTTTCCCATCCTTGTTCTGACCCAATCTAGTTCATAGAGGCATGTACTGGTACATGAATTAAACACCTTTAATAAAATTACAAGGCAAAAAGAAATGTGCATTTGGATTCCCATGAGTGTTGCAGTGCTTTCATAAAGAAAAGCAGATTAATTTTCCACAGATATTGTCTTAACTGAGTGGATATTCAAGTTCTCTCTAAAATGTCAAATAGAGAAAAGTCAACAAAACTGTTATATTAGACCCAGATTACTTTGGATTACAGTTGAAGATTCTTTTTTCCTAAGATAATACTGACAAAAGACTTGCTATGATTTATTCTCCAGAAGTACCCATTGTATTCATTTAGGGGCATTACACTAATACATGACAGAGGAACCTTAGTCTTCTCTGGCATTTTCGAGCAGCTAGACTCGATTTTATTTCAGGTATAAAAGCAGGCAGCCCACCTCACTGAACACAAATCAAAGTGTACCCTAGCACATAACTTAATTCTCAAAACCAAAAACATACCATCTCCATCAATATCCACAGCACATGAGTCACCCTCCCCATTATTATCTGTGTCAATCTGTGCAGGGTTGTGCACATAAGGGCAATTATCACAGCGGTCGCCAACTTCATCTTTGTCATAATCAAACTGACGAGGGTTGAACAGAAGAGGGCAATTGTCCTAGTGAGAAGAAATAAAACGCTTAAGAATATAAATTGCAATTTGAATTGAGGGCATGTGAGCATACTATTAAGCGCTAAATCTTCCTATTCATCTCGGACAGACCAATCAAGACATGAATATGTTATTTTTCCCATGGACAAACTGTACCTAAGCTGAAGATCACAGTGGTAACAGAATGGTTTCTGGACAGCCTGGCTTACTGTGTGTTTTATATTTTTGTAGAAAGCATGTTAAATGTATACTGTATCTCACTAGAAGAGAAACACACATTTCAAATTGGATCTGTACTTCGTTATTTCAATGAAAATATCTCACTTGTACATGCAGCTTATTCAAAAGCAGGACGTGTTGTAAAGTCAGTCCAACTGCAGCAGCATTTTTCTTTGGAACAAACAAGAATTGATACTCTGACATCCAGGCTTCTTGTGAAGATAACCAAAAGCAACAGTAATTTTTTAAGATCAGTTCATGCATCCTATCCTAAACATATTCAGAAAAAGTAGGATGAAACTCACTCTTGAGATGCTTCTGTCCATTTGCTTAATGTAAAGGGATAACAGGTTTAGACTAACCACCTATACTTTGGGTAATACAAGTATATGAACTTCAGTCTTGTAGGAAGATTTACAAGATGAAAGCATGAACTAGGCTTATTACTTTCCTCATCACTTCTCTTTGATGCTACCTATGTTTATAGTTACGATTACTTATAACTTGTTTCCACCATATATCAGATATATCTATCAGCTTTTAAAATACAATGGAGCTATCATTCCTTATTGCAAAATAAAGAGTTCATTTAAGTTGTTTTCATGCACACAACTGAACTCAGCGCCTATATGGAGGACTCAGCTCAGCCTCAGGTTCCCCAGGCTGTTTTGCTTTTCCCAGTGTTACTCTCATTTGATGTAACAGAATTTTACTCTGCAGCAGGCATCATTCAAGGAAAGTAGTACAGAGTAACTCAGTTGAAGCTCTGAACAATAAACATGCCATCACTTGGAAAGGTTTTCGTTAAAAACAGATGTTTATGTCAAAGGTACTGACAACACAGAAATGCATCTTACTTTGTCATCTTCAACACCATCATTGTCATCATCCTCATCACAGGCATCTCCTTTGCCATCTTTATCAAAGTCTTCTTGGCCAGAATTAGGCAAGAGGGGGCAGTTATCCTGGTCAGAAGAAATAATTGGTCTTTACAGTATGTCAGAATGACTTGCCTGGACAGAAGTGCAGATACAGTACCACCACAGGCTAGAAAGCAAACAGTCATCCAGAAATGCTTTTTAAAGAATCTGTGTTTGTTGCCAAAGATATTTGTTAATTTGCTGCTTTCATACTGTACAGTAAGTGAAATGCATCTGCAAATCGTTCTGTTTCCCAGCTCTCCTACTGTTAAAGGGATGTTCCCAGTAAATTTTAGATGAAACTATCTAGCAAAGAACAAACACACCACACGCACACACGATCGCTTACATCAATGTTTTATAGACAGCTGGCAATGTATGTTTGAAGATTACACATAAAATGAACAGGTTTCGTTGCCAGAAATATACACAAGCCAGGAGATGATCTTCAGAAACAGCTGTTCATATGGAAAGTTACTGGAATGAAGAAGTACACAGCAATAAGGGGAACACTGTAAGCAAGGGTTTTGGAAAACGGGCCTTTCCACGATTCTAAAAAAGAGCATCTTTGCTCTTTTGCGCAGCCATAGCTTTGAAAACAAAATGTATTTATTTTGTAATGGAGCTTCAAAGAATTATTTTAAATGAATAAAGCTGTATTTTTCAAGTCTAACCTAAGATGTAAAATTTTAACATTTATTTCCATGTGATTTTACTACTTTCATTAAAAGGGAAAAGTAGATTACATCTATCACTTGCTAATAAGAAATATATCTATTAAAAAGTGTTATTCTCATTTTCTCATATTCCATATCTATCTCAGACCAAAACAGAATTTGCCAACAGACTGCAGAAATATTTTACCAGAAAATTCATGCGTTACAAAATATTCCCAGACCTGTCTTAAATCTCAGCAGTTCTAATAGTGTAGACAATTTAAGGAAGAGAACTGGAAAATTTGTCCGAAGAAGTATAAAAACCGTAACGTAACTCCAAACTTTTTTCAGCACATTTTTACCAAATAGTTGTGGATGGCCTTGACTGTCCAATTCAGTACTGGCTACTAGTGATCTAGTAATATAAAGTGATTTTGTAGATTTCTATTTCTTTATGTATTTTTGGGAACAGCAAAAAGAAAAATAAGTCAAAACTTCGTCAACCATTTTCCATGTTTGCATCTATATGTTCGTCCATCTGTACTCTCTGTAGAGAGTAATTTCATACAAATCTAGCAGTAATGCAAAGACCAAGGATAACCAGTTTCATAAGCCTTAGAAAAAGTAGCTATGTAGAGGAAAGAGATCAAGCCATTGCACTCAAAAAGCCTCTTGATAGATATTAAGAAGAAGTCTTAGACATCACACTTTCCTCCGAGGAACTCAACCTACCAGAAACTAGGCTTCTTTGGTTCATCCACTAATCAAGTTCTATGTTGGTACAGTAGCAATGGGGGAAAAAAAGTAACTATAGTGTGAAAGAAAAATAAATTTACATTAAGAAATATTGCTAAGATTTTATTGTTATTATTATTTACAACTATAAGAAGTTTTGGGTTGCTTTTTTGAAAACAGAATTAGTCAAGTAGGATATTTTGTAATGAATATAACAACCTGAAAATTCCTAGTATTTTCAAGGTGTTTCTCTTTCCCCTTAAATGAAGTACTTGCGTCTATTAGATCAACATGCCAATTGTAGAAATCATGAATTAATCTTTGGAACAACTTTTTCTGAATGAGTTCAGTATGTTGGGCACTTAGTGAAAACTAATCATTTGTGTTACATCTTGAATCAACATGTTGCCAATCTTGATGACAGGAACTAAGAATGAATTGCTGAACTGGCTGGAACCATGATGAGCAGACATCAGCGAGGATGAGGACATTCAGAATTTAAGTTTCATATTTCCTACAAAATCACAAACTCCCTTGTGCTGATAAAGGCAAAATTCACAACTTCAGCTGGATTATACCTAAGTAACTTCTGATTCTCTTAAATCACTTGATTTCAAGCTTTCTCTTTATCTGTATTCCTACTGTTAACAACTAAAAAAAAAAATCACTCATTTTTACATTTCTTTTTCCACTTTCTTTTAATTGAATGTTACAGTGCTAGAACTTAACAGTTTAGAGGTAGACTGCTTCAACTTAGAGGGAGAAACCAAAATGCTTCCACTCTAGGAGGAGGAAAAAATAAAATAAAATCTGAAATGCTCAGGAGTGCCCTTGAAGCCACAAATAATTCAGCAAAATACTTGAGAATATGCCCTAGTGAAAATATATATGTAACCCAGTGATGCAAGTCTAATTGGTACGTATCTAAATCTGAACATTCACTTTCAGGTACAGTTCATTTTATCCCATTTACTTGATTTGCTGCTTCAAACAACGCATGCCCCTCCGTATCATGCTTGCCACTCAACCAACAGTGAGGTGACCACTCAGAACTAAGCTGATATTACACATCGAGGGTATCTTCACACCTCAGAAATTTTTATGCTCCTTGATGCTTTCTTATTTGTTAACTTAGTAATCTTTCATTTTTCACCACTGTGACCCAGAGAAAGAATGAAGAATAGTCCCATGCCAGGTCTAGAGCCAACATGGCAGGTAGCTCATTTCCCATGACCACCCCTAGGAGGGGTGAGAGCTGTAACTCCACATCTCTGAAAGGAGAGTGGCTGAACCTCCCATTTTCTTAATTGGGAAAGCGCAGTGGAAGAGAACTGTTTAGTTACTAATATTTGTTCATCTGTTTCCTATTGCCAAAAATTATCTCAGGCTCTGAATTTGTTTTCACAATGTAGCTCTTTAAAAGGAAGGGTTAGTTCAAAGAAGCATTATTCAGAGCCATAGACCTTACTTGACTACCAGTGTCTTGTAACAAGCCTTGCAGGGAGGATTTCCTACTCACCTGCACCAGAGATTGTTTAGTTCTAGCTAGCTGTAGCAACTCCTATTCAGTATGCTAACTCCACTTGTAGGCCTTCTATTTATACTGAGCAGGAAAAAACCCAAAGCAGAGGACTCTGGATTTCATTCTGAGAACCCCTTTTAGGATCCAGTGTTAAGTGAATACACATTTCACAGAATCTCCCAGAAAATAAGCAGGTTGTAACAGTCAAAACTTAAATGAAATCACCACCAGCTTAATTCCAAAAAACATTATTCACAACTATTTAGAGAAAAGAGAAACTTCAGTTATGGTTTAACTTCATCACCTACCTTCACACAATGATATGTAGCATTAGCAGCACAGACTAAGTTATTATTCGGCCATCCATCCAAATCTGAATCCTCACCACAGATTCGTCCATCACCAGCATAACCTGTCCTGCATTCACATTTGTACATCGGATCACTGAAATGGCCCAGATAGATGCACTCTGCAGATTTATGGCAGCTGTGTGTCTTGTCTTTGCACGGATTCTCAGGTTCACAGACCTATAGCAAATAAAGCATACTCATTGATGCATAACAATCGCAGCCAGCTGCGTGCCTCAGCTTTGTCAAAAGCTGATCAGTCATTTAGATGCCTCAAGATGGCAACTTTGTTTTAATTGCAGTTAGTAAGCCATATTGGTCTGTCAGTTCACATCTTCAGGCAATGTGTACAGTGAAAATAATTAAAAAAAAATCATAGGAAAAACATGGATATTATTCAAAAAAAATTGACGTGGCTGGCATTTTCAGAACTTTGCTTTCTTTCATGGGTCATCAATGCCCACAAAGTAAACTGTATTCATCTGTTTACTTCAGTGTTTCAGCTGTCAGTATGTAAGGACTACATTTTCTTTCTTAAATCAAAAGACTGCTTAACAGGTTTTTATATCCTCCTCAAATAAGTTTTTGTTATCTCTTATCATTTTGCTTAATTTCTTTGACAGTACCTGACAATCTTATGCAGATGTTTTATGTTTAGTCTTCACATGTTGAACTAACCACAGACTTACTCCACAGCAACAGAGATGGGTCATCCCATGACATTTGTTTTAATGTTTTTGTCTTATCTATCAAACCATAGCCTTCAATATCATTTCCAGTTTCTTCCATCCTTCCCCACTATAGGTGTTGGTCAAATATAATTTAATGAGAAGTTCAGACCTATGTCTGATGACATCCACATTAGCAGCAATAGTTTTCTTCACAAAAATAACTTGATTCTTCAGTTTCTGATACTCTGAGTAGGTATACAACCCCAAGACAAAGCAGTGCAAAACAGACGAATGCCCACTTGACATTTTTTACTCATTTGGTCCTAGGCAAATGCCTAGAGAAAACTAAAAACAACAACAAAAAAACTGTAAAATAAATTAATCAATGTTTTGCCACACAAACGAAAAAATAACCGGGAACAGGAGTTGTCTATTTCGTGTTATTTTTGTTTTGCACTTTTTCATTCAGATAATTTTGGCAAGAATTATTCAGCTTCTGGGCCATCAGATTCTCTTCAACATCACTTACTTGCTTCTCTGTCTTGGCAACTTCCAGTCCTACCCCATAGGGCTGACTTCCTTTATAACGTGGAGGACATGGCAAGCAGTGGAAACCTGGATTCGTGTTCACACAGCGATGGACCTGATTCACCTTAAAGCAAACATCTGACACAGCTATACACTGTAGAAAAGGGAAGAAAGAAGAAACCAATTAGATGGCCATGTAATTCCCAGATAATGAAATCTTCACAGCAGTTTCCCCATGTTAATGAAAATAAAGTCAATACCTCATCAAGATCCTCACAGACTGTACCATTGCCAAGGAAACCTGCTGGACATGGCCCACATGACCAAGATCCATCCGGGTAACTGTTGCATTCTGCTCCAGGAAAGCAAGGATTTGACAAACATCCATCTGAAAAAGACACAAAAAAGCATAAAGTTACAAGCACAAAAATGCACATAAGACCATTTAAGAAACAGCTATTCTCTGTTCATTAGCTTAAATCACATCTGATACAACCGATTCACGAAAAAAAAAAACACCTTCTAATTAAGGTCATTAAACGCATTTAATATATCACTGATTTTCTATGAAAATTTTGCAGATCGCTAAATCCAGTTGAATATGTCATATATATGTCAGCCTTTCAGGCTCTGATTAAAAAGCGCATCCCTGTTCAAGAGAAGCCAGTGTCAAGAATATATAAGATTCCACTCTACTAAACAGCACACAAAAGAAGTTAAAGGTGTTCTCCTTTAACAAAGATGTAATTAGCAGACTTCTGTAGTGTTAATTCAAGATTTTTCCATTAAATAAACAAAAGCAATAAAAAGTAGACAAACTAAATAATAAATGATTAAATACTAACCAATTGGGCAATCCTTCTTATTGCACATATCATGTTGCTTAGTATCTCCCACACATGGCTTTCCTCCATACTGTGGCTCTGGACTGTTACACAGGCGAGACCTCTCACGGATTCCTCCTCCACAGGTAACAGTGCAAGCAGACCATGGAGACCAAGGACCCCACTGGCCATTCACTAAAATATTCAGAATAAAGAAGAAGAGCATCACAGGCAATATACAGGGGACATTTGATGCCAATGACAACAATCCTGTCTTCAGATCCCTGACTGGAGACAGTTTCTCACTACACACAGAGGAAGAAAGATGCTCGCAAAGCCTTATACTGAGACAACAATATTCTAGAAACAGACAAGCAAAGAAAAAAATGCCCGACTACTTTATAGGCATTTTTTGGCCAATAATACAAAACTACATGTAGCACCCACTGGTACAGTGTGTTCTGACTTTAGCTGATCAGAACAAGTACAGCAGCTTCAAAGCTCACTTTTAAGCTTTCATTTTGTACAGACAGCAGCATGTATCTACAGTACACAAACTTCTGCTCCAGGACCTTAAGGTAACTATGTTCAATGAAGCCCTTATATTTTTATTCTTATTTGGTAATCCATTTATCAGCTTATCTTCAATGGTATTGCTTAACTCACTATAATCGTATAATTCTTCTGCACAATTTATATTTGTACAATCCCACTGATTCTGTTATCAGCACTCTCAAATTTTCCTGAAATACAAACATCTTCAAACCAAACTGTCTTTGTTCTTAGTGCTGTAAAAAAAAAAAAAAAAAAGTGAAGGGCAATGTTTTGTGTCCTTGAATAATCTTTGTCACTGTTGCTAACTTTGCAGGCACAGGTAGACAAAAATAATTAAAAAAAAAAAAGCTATTTAAGTAACACTGAGTAAAAGCTTGACATCAATTTCAAGCTCAAATCCCCTAGAGCAGAACCGAAAGAGACATGGGATTGAAGAAATACATACAAAATGAGAAGAAAAAAAAAAGGTTAAACTCTTAGGAAAGAGAAAGAGTGGAATAAAAACTAAACTGTTTAGAGATTGCTAAATGTAGGTGAGGAACAAAAGTATTACAGTATGGAGAAAATGTGTTGCATGTGTATAAACCATACCTATGCATGCATTCAAAGCCTGACTACTGTGGGATTATGTCTTCATAATGTGTGCAGTGTCACCTTCATTGTAGAAAGTATTTCTGCTATGCAACAATAAAATGCTGATATATAAAAAGGTAATTTCTCAATCTGTTAATGCTTAAACCTCACAGGTTATGATTTGGCATTACAGAACCTCAGATTACATCACTACATTCATTGTAAAAACACTGAGGCAGATTAGCAAGACAGTAACTATATGCAAACTAAGACATGGAGAACTGCTGTGAATATCAGGAGATTACACAGCAGCAAGTCTGCAATAGGCATCTCCAGTTCTTGACTCCTGATTCCTCTACAACTTCTGTGGTCACTAACTGCTGAACCTGATGCTAAATCTCAAAACTTAGAGCAAATAAAAGTTATTTCAACCACCAAGCTGCAAGTTATATTTTCTGTCATAGAAATTCATTGTAATTGACACTTGTATAAAATGAAGGTCAAACAGAACACTACTCTGTTCCTTTGGATTTAAGACCACAGACTTACCTGGGCACGGGGCCTTCTCACATTTCTCTGTTTCACGCCCATTTCCCACACAGTTTTTCCCACCCATCTGAGGAATAGGGGAATTGCAGAGACGAATTCGGGTGATATTTCCTACTCCACAGGTAACTGAACATGAAGACCAGGGAGACCAATGACTCCAACCACCATCCTGACGTACTGCCAGAGAAAAGAACAAAATTCAAGGAAATAACCCACCTGCTGCAGTAACACAAACTCACCCGTAAGCTTAAATCTTCCAATCAGTCTCTCACCACATGTGATGCACTTCCACTTTTCCACTACTGTCACTTACAAACCCCAGCACTTCAGTGTCATTCAAGTGCAGCTTTCTTAAGAATCTCAATGATCAGTAGATCACTAGAATGTTAGACATTTTACATAAAAATAAACTTGTTCCAATTGAACAAATATTTATTCAAAACGCACATTTGGACAACTAGTGACTTCAGCAACAACCTTAGGCACTCCTGTAGCGTGCATACAGCAGTTACCTGCAACAGTATGAGCTAGAGCTCTTGGTAAAGATCGTGATCCTTCTATGTGCCTTAAATGTAAAAGCAGAATATATACTTTACTGAGGTCTTCTATGATTACTGAATTCCTAAACTCTAATTCAGCTACTGAAATAGGCCAATAATTGTGAACGAACAGCATATGAAAGCATATGTTCCAATGTGCCACAAATACGAACTGTTTTCTTCGTGCTGACTTCAAACAAGGAAGTCCAGTTTGTAATGTGAAAGATGACCTACTGTCTTTCTATTCAATAGAGTGCCCAGAATTCACATAGATACTAAACTGACAGTAAATGGAAGAATGTTGAAAGGGGAGAGACAAAGAATGTAACAAGAGCCAGTTTAGTTATACATATACTTACTGCCTAGCAAGTATTCACAGGAAATTCACAGTAAGTTTATTTTTGCTTTGAGAAATGAAAAGAAATCTTGAAAAAAAAAAAAGGGAGAAATTTATTACTTACTGCGATGGTCGCATTTCTTGAAGCTACACATCCTTGTCTGAATGTGTGGGCCTGTACAAGCACTCCTGGTGACATCACAAGATCTTCCTCTCATCTGAGTCCCAGAGCCACAGGTAACTGAGCACTTCGTCCAATCTGACCAGGGTGACCAGCCTTCCTCACTATCATCAGCTTCAAAGTAAAAGGTAAAGAGTACTTAGCATTGAAAATTGCTTCTGCTACCCTACTTGGAAGATTTTCACTTCTTTTTCTGTATGATATATGCTTTATCCTTTAGATATCTCTCTAATTTTGCTTTTCTACATTGTCACTGAAGTTACCTCAAACTGTATTTCCCTAACAAGGGTTAGCCCAGATTAAGTTCTAGATATTACTGAACTTCCATTCATGAAATGTGATTGCAAAAGGCACTGACCTCCGGAGGAAGAAGGACTTTTTATCCTAGAATGCACTGAGACAAACACTCATTTCTCACCTGACTTTAACTTTAGCATATAGGCCAGTAGGAGATGTGGTGTCAACTCTAAACAAAACATTAGCATGAACATCACTGAATCAGAATTGTAGAGGTTGGAAAGAACCTCTAGAGATGGAGTCCAACCGCCTTGCAAAGCAGGTTTCCTACAGCAGGCTGCTGATCATGTGAACACATGATCAAGAGCATAGTGTGAAAACATGCGCTATACTCTGAACAGGTAAAAACTGAGTGTATTGCTATTATACTCTTATTTAAAACATCCCCAAAAAAGTAAAGATGTTTTCTTCTGTAACAGATCTGTCCCCTAAGGAGAAAAAGATATTGAACTCACACTGAATTCACACAGTGAAATCACTAAAACTAGCATCACTCTGAAGTTTAAGCCTACAGTTCTGTAGTAAATGAACCTTGCCAATTTGCTTTACATCAGTAAAACAAGCAAAAAGACATCCTAACCTATGTTAGTCTGTTTAAGTAGGCAGTATGGAAAATAAATAACAATACACAGTGACACTGTAAGCCAAATTAAAAAAACAGTGTTCAGCCTTGGAAAACCTAACTCAGGAGGAGTCTGCACCTAACCTTAGCATCTGACTCAGCTAGGTAATTTACTAGCTTGTTAGCAACCAGTATATTGACTGAAGAGAGAACAACTACTCCAGAAGGTAACTTTGAGCAAAGTCATTTCATATAACCCTTGTATACACAAATTTTGTTTTCTCTTACCTGCCTTGACCTCTTGTTTTGACCTCTGCAACCCACTAGTAGCGGTTTTAAGAATTGCCAAAGAGCATCTTTTTCTTTGGATAAATACTTACAATGAGAGCAGACTGGACAGCATTCACCTTCAATAAATGACGGATCAGCACAAGAAACTGGTGGACAGGTAATTTGATGGCACACAATTTTGGAGTCCTACAGGCAAAGAAAAGAACATACTGACATACTCACATAGACACGCAAATCAATGTGAGCTTATGGGGAAGGTTTCAAGTGTGGAATTTGTATTTGTTCTAAATTGCATGGACATAGACTTTTTTTTTTTGTGGGAGAATAAGTTTCAGAAAGTTTGGGCCAAGCCCTCAGTAAATGTGACCAGATCTGGACAGTCAAACTGGATTAAACCTATCGTTTGTTGCTGCAGAGAATATTTCCAAAAATCTTACCTGGCAGGTACACTTTGTGCAGCTATCTACAATCCAGCTTTCACTATCTGCAAAGACCCGGCCATCCTGCCAGCAAACTGACTGGTTCTTGAGTGTTTTGTTAGGCCCAATCAATTCCCACATAATTTGGTTCTCTTCAGACTAGAAGATAAAATAAATGAAAAAGTTACTGTATGTCATAAGCAAATAATTTTAAAGCAAAACTGAGAAACACTACTAGATCTAATTATTCTGTTAAGAACTCCATACTTTTACTCATTTATGTACATAAAGACAGCAGTGATCTCAGGTACAGCAACATTGCAAAGCAATTCTTCAGCTAATACCACAACTATGTTCACACAGTACCAAGGGAAATCCATTCTCAGGAGGTTTTCTTCCTTTAGATGGGAAGATTTTACTTTTGAGACACACAGTATAATAGTAAACTTCCTTCAGAAGGTATTAAATTATCCAAAATAAGAAGAGTGGCACATTTCAGTAAAATGTCACCATCTTACTTCAACTATCAAAATCCCATATGTATACTTAGTTTTGATACCCCATGTAGACACTTGCTGATATACTCATAAATGGTATAAGAATGGTAACAATAAACAGTTTACAGGTAAGGTATAGTTTGCTAGCTTTCCACACTTGTAGCGTGTTTTAGAGACTAGATTTCTTACTCTGTGTAAGAGTGCATGTGCTTGTGCTCCTTTAAACCTAATCAGTTAAAACCAAGCCTTCATTAACTACTTATACTCAAGAACTACTTTACTGGTCACTTGGAAAACGTGGGTCATCTCTACAGTGTGTAGCTAACCAAACAGGTATACACAGAAACCTCTATTAACCTCCCCAATTCTACCAGTATGAACCAAAGTGTCATAGCAAAGGCAAAGTTTTTCCGACTTGAAGGTACTTACCACTTTTTGGAGATTATCAGCTAAATTGTTCACTACAATGCGCAGGCCAGTGAGCTCAGTGAACATTGTTCCCAGTTCTTCACAGGAGCGGTCACAGAACTCGGCCTTCTTCTCTGTTTTTTCACCCACATACTCAGTTGTGACAGCAGGGCTCAAGTGAAGAATTTCAGTGCTCTCATTGATGGTGTTCACTTCAGCTAATTGCAAGAGAAGGAAAAAGAAGAGTTTCATACACAAAGTTCTCCCACAGATTACAGATTCCTGCTAAAATCACAGATTGGCACCCATGGAATAGCTTCATGCTATACTATACCCTGAATAAAACAGGGGTTAGATGTCATATGGTTCCAGTAATAGTCTCTTCAAAATTAAGAGCCAAGCTTTGCATTATACAGTCTTCACTCTAAAACACTATCTTTACTGAAACACATTCATTTATGAAGAAAGCATAACAAAAGAACATAGTGTCAAAAAAAACAAAGCCATTTCATCCACTTAAAGCCATGAAAGGTTTCTTTCCCTCCCCCCCAACTTACCACATTTTCTCAATGCAGAGAAAAAAGCAGGAGAAAGTCTTGCAGAAAGTTTTTTGTATGGTTCGGTCCATATATCCCACAGCTAGTTGGTCCAAATTTAAACAACTAAGCAATTTATATAGACTCTGGACTGTTTTATGTTGCACTGTTTGGTGTCAGACTCAGACTAGGTGTTATATTGACAGCTTAATTCTGAACTTAAATGGAGATTAAGCTGAGATCAGTTTGAATATTTAATTTGTTACTCTAGCCACTCCTTTAGTCAGGCCTTAATTAAAATGAATTTCAGGTACATTACATGGAGAGAACTGATGTTCAAATACCAGAACTTAAAAGATCTCCCTATCTATTGCAAACTCTTGATTAAGAATGTAAAACAAAGCATCAGCAATAATTTTTTAAAAAAGAAAAAAATACTCAGAACTAAATAAAACCTAAAAACTAATTTAAAAAAATTTGTCTTCTGTTAAGCATTTAAATCCTCACCAGGTAAATATCCTACAGCTTTCATGGAAGCTTTATGTAAGGACTCAATGGTGTGTTCAAGTTTGTATCAGCTATACAGAAATCCATACTGTCTCATCTCAGAAAAGATTTGTTTACTTGATTTAGTAACTCTGCAATAACTCAAGGCTACCAAGAAAAAGAGAAGTAAAGCATATAGCAACTTAAATAAAAGAAATCAGTAGAGGGATGTGAGCCTTAAAACATACACTAAATATCCAATACTATTCACTGTTGATAAGTCATTAAAGGTGGCAATGCCACAAAAAGAAAACAAAAGAACCAACCCATAAGATCACATTAAATAATTACTTCACAAGCATATTTAAGATGCTTGGTTTGATGTGCTTTTCTATTAGCTATGGAGTATCTACTGCTAGCCAGGGACTACAATAAAGTGTTTGCAGTGTTCCAGCATTTATGTAATTGTCTATCTTCACTTACAGAATGGGAGAAAACTGATATAACACATAATGATTCCAAAGTCTCTGTGTTGTAACCGTTTAACTGCTTTTTGATTCCCTGGAAAGAATGCAGTTTTCCTACCGCACTGAAACACCAGGGTTCTCAAATTCCCCCATAGCACTTCTCAGGTCATTCATTTCATATTTCTCAAGCCAACATGGAGTATGCCTTGACCGGAACATTCTAAGAACATTAATAAAGATGCAATCTCAGCAGGAAACGTAAACCAAAACTATGTCAGAAGAGCTAAATCCACACTTCCTACTGTTACTTGGCAGCAACTTAAAGAAGATGCCTGGGGATCACTGCAAAATCAGTTCTCTGCTGCTGGCTTCCTGCTAATTTCCTAACGACCACATGATTATCCTTAAAATGAGAAACCAGAAGAGCCGAATGTACATCCTCTCACATATTCAAATATCATGCTGTTGATCTAGCTGGAGAAGAGATTCTAGTTGGAGAAGGAATTTTACTGATGCATCTATTTAGGCATGCTTTTGGTCATCTCTCCTACTCACCACTGCACGCAAAACCTGCTTAAAATATTTGCAGCTGCCACACTACAGAGATACTTTCATACACACAACGCAACAGCAGTCCCAAACTACCATTTCATCACACCTCACCTTCTCATACTAGAATAAGGTGCATCAGAAAAACACAATCCTGCCTCTGAAAAAGCAGTAGCATTTCATTGATAATGTCTGCCACATAACTTATGTAAGTTTCACACTTTAGCACCTATACCTCAGTTCAGTGGATGGGCAATAAGAATGGGAAAATACTTAAATATTCTGTGGTCAGTAGCATATCACTCATGGCTTTTCATCTGTGATAAGGTGAATAGGTAATGCTAGAAAATCACACTCAAGTATGTGAGAAGCTTCTCAGGTCCTTCTGATGGTCTCAAACCAAAGCATGTCATTAGCCATCTTCTGCCATTTGATAAGCAAATTCC
This sequence comes from Aquila spilogaster, assembly GCA_024606505.1. Classification (NCBI taxonomy): domain Eukaryota; kingdom Metazoa; phylum Chordata; class Aves; order Accipitriformes; family Accipitridae; genus Aquila; species Aquila spilogaster. The sequence continues at coordinate 25,004 of JANHGO010000547.1, forward strand.
ATACTGAAGTGTTATCTTGGTGTGGTAAAGCAAGAGTTCTATACACAGTATTTTTTACTATTTCATAAATATTTCCCAGGAAGGATAAAAACAAGCTCTGTGTAGTTTATCGGACCTAAAATTTGGCAGTTGACAGACATGACAAAATATGCATTATGGCAGATAAGGTATGTATCAGCATGCAGAACTCAACTGTCCCTTTAGGCTGCCATTGGCTTTCCCTTTATAGTTGAAATACTGCTCTCAAATATTTCATTTTTGCTTGGTGATACTTCAAAACATTTGTCAAATTATCTTCCTTTGTGTTAATCAACCAATAAAAATACAAAAGATTTGAAGACACCCTATTTAATTTCTGAAACCATCCCTTTTATTCAGATTACAATTAGACCTAAACATACGTTCTGTTTTTCTATTTTTTTCTACAGAAGTTCAAGCACTTTCTTCCACTAACAAGGCTAAAAACCAGTAATCAGTAGTTTGAGCACAGAAAACAGGATCACTGGGACAGACGATAATCTACAAGTGAGGGCTTGCCTTCTTGCTTGTGCCATCCATTATAGCCAACACAATTCATTACTAGCACATAATCACACTTGTCTGAGGTCCTGCAGCAAGACACATCTCTGGAATAATAAACCAGTACTCTTCGTCAAGATTTAAAAACCAACTAGCTAGCCCACTTCAATTTTTTTGTGTATGTACATACATACACACTTATACAATTAATATAGGTGTGTATTTAGATACCCTTCAGAAACTTTTAATTGCAAAAACTCAAATCTCTGCCTCTCTTTAAGCAATAGCAATGTAAACTTCAAATTCTGGGGTTTGTACAAGCAAGGAAAAAGGTTGAGCACAGCCTACTTAAATGGCTTACTCAATGTCTTAATTCTGTCATTTTGCCAAGAAACAACTGCATTTCAGATGAGGAGTTTCACTTAAAACCATGACTGCCTCATACAGCCACCACGTTCCTCTGATGGAATCAGTTGTCTTTGAGCCCTTACTGAACTGCTGCCAGTTACGAATCCTGGATAGTAAAATAGCACCTCCCATTAGCTCTACTGCAAAACTTTAGTGCACACTTGCCAAATTTCCATTACTGTCATGATGAATCCAAAGAACGTCCACACGCAGAGGGCTGGCCTCCTGGGGAGGTCAGCATGAACAGGACTAATAAGAATACATGGTAGCCTGTCACACACACGCCTTCTATAACTAATTTTTTCTTATTTTGCTTTGGTTGATTTGATGAAAACCCTTCTGGGATTCAAACCCAAAGCCTCTCTCATTCAGTAAATTCACTGTTTAGAAATTCATTGTCTTTAAGACTTGCAGACTTGCTCATGAACCCACTGAGAGTCAAGAGCAGAAGTCAGAAGCAATATTCTCAGTTCTGTGCTCAAAGCATAAGAGATTTTTCCTCATGGCAGAATACAGGTATTTTCATTAGCATTTCAAATATATTTTTACTTGATAGCTTTTCTCCCAGCTTAAATGCAGAGACTCAGAGTTATAAACATCAACAGCATGAACTAAAGAAGTAGGTTGCATTGTAGGAATGGTATCTCAAGGTAGCAAACAAGCACGTTCATTTTACCACCAAAAAGCAGTTTGCTTTCTTTTTCATCATCAAATAAGAATCCTCTACAATTTCAAACAGATATGTTTCATTGGCTTTAATGTAATACGTCACCATTGGCATTCTCATTTTTAAAGTCTACTGAACAACATTAATGAGGTTAAAAAAAAGCCTTACTTGACTGGCTCCTCTGGCATCCTTTTTTACGTAGAACATCCTCTATTGAAGTATCAAAGATTAAATGAATATTTTGCAAAAGACCCTGTAATAATAAAAAATAGAAATAAAAACCATCTTGATTGATTTGGGATTATACAATAACTGATCTGTCTCAACCCCATGCTACTGACTGTATTTAGCCATGGTTAAATACAAAAATAAAACAATCTGCAAGGCATGAAAAAATCATATTGATAATTTTGTATGTACAATTTCAATACTTGAAGCAACAAGTTAGGTATTTTCTGAAATAGGTCATAATAAGTCAGCGATTCATCAGCTATGAGCTCAAATCTCCATTTCCACAGAGCGCATTTTAGGTTGTAGTTTTATAACACACTGGCCATGAAGTCAACTTTTGAAGTTCCAACCCCACTGTACTTCCATCCTCTGTCAGTTTCCCACCATTCCTTGCTCTCTCAATTGTGCTGACACTATCCTGATACAATACTATAAAAACAGACTACTATGTTTCAATGTAAAAAAAAAAAAAAAAATCTCAAAAAAGAAAGGAATTATTTTAAAAGCAGATTTCAGTGGTCCATTGAACTGTACAGCTCCAAAACCAGTTCCATTAGCACAAGTGACTGGCAAATGTAGTTGTGAAGGCAAAGGAAGAGGGTGTGAGCAAGAACTTCTGGCTTTCCTGCCAAAACTAGTCAACCCATAGGACCACCCTCCAGCACGTCACACTCTGACTGACAACTAGATGGCACAACAGGATGAAAAAATGAAGGGCTTTTCAAATTTTTGAAGCCATAAATTCATTTGATTTCAACTTTAAGCACAAAGAAGCCCTCCTTAGAGCACCAGGACCAGATCACATCATTTTGTGGACAGAAAGTCATTTTCATTTTATAGGAAAACTAGAGGGTTCGTAATTGCTTAATTTTAAAGCGAAAGAGAAACAAGATGTTCTTCCATAAAAAGAAAAATTTTCTACCAGACTGATCAAAATGTTTAGTTCTGGTTTTGTTTATTTTTCAAATGTCTCTCTTTTTATCTTTGAAACTGAAATGAAAGGTTATTCAAAATGGCAAACCAAGACATTCCATTAGGGGACAGAGCAACGCCACACCCCTCAACTCTATTAAAAATCCTTCTTTTCCTTCATCTGATTCTTTTTTCAAATAAAATTTAACAAACATTGACAAGTTCCGTGAATAAAATGGACATAGTGCAGAAAAAACAGCTCTTCAAGATATTTCCAAAGAATCACCCCTAAAAACGTGACAAGTTCAGAAGTCTTGCATCTGGAAAAGCAAGCAGGTGGTTGTATAGGAACACCCATAAACAGACTGTGAGCATTTTTCCTGGTCTTAGACTTTTCTTTATCAGTCCTTTGACTTTTCAGAAACTCCCAAATACATTCAGTAGGTATCCAGTAATGAATAAAAACATATTCTGGAGAACTCTGCTTGGCAATACCTGTGACTTCATCAAATCCAAGATTCTTTGTGAGAACAAAACTGCACCTATTGCATCTTCAGTGACTACTAGCAACTATATTCTTACCTCACCAGAGATCTCCAGGTTACCTACCCTGAAATGATTCTCCCGAATGGACCCTTTCACCACATACATTCTGCTGTTCTCTGCTTTCAGTTGCTCATAGAAAGGCTCCTCCAGAATGAAGCTGTCAATAAGGTCACAGCCAACATAGAGGTTGTAGTTCTCTCCAGTTACTTGCACGGTGAGATTCTTCCACTGCGAGTCAGCAAGGTCCACATCTTCCAGGGAAATCACGTTCTGGAAGCCATCCATCCAATAAATGAGGTCCAGAGTGTTGGCTCGGCCATTGGAAATTATCTCAAACTGCCTCTCACTGATGCCAGGACCCTCTAAAGCAAGGATAGTGCCTCTAGATTGCCTGTCCTGTCTCAGGGTGGCTGAAAGGATAAAGCCCTCATTTTGCCGTATGAGTTTAACAATCTTTTTTAACTTTTCTGGTTTAAATGGAGGTATATGGTCAAACCGAATGAAACGATATGCTGGGACAGCGGGATCTGGACCCCGAAACAATTTTGCTCCAATTGTCTTTCGGTTTATGTTACTGATTTGAAGTAAATCAAAGGTATTCTCCTCTTCTTTGGCATCATCTGAAAAAGTTAACAGCATGTGACAATGTGGCTACAAGAAGTGTCTTAAGAAACACAGCTCTACACACAATATTTACTAATCTTCATGTGTGTTGCAGTTACTAAACTCAATACCTCCTTACTACTACAAACATAACTGTTCTACTAACATGCAAGTTAACCGTATTTTTCACCAGTAATTTTCATTTATGGCAACTCTCTTCTTCTACGCATGTAGGCATAATTATGTTTCATTATATAACTAAACATACAACTAGACATTTTAGAGCACTATATAACACAAACTTACCCACAATACATGCTGTATGTTTACATCTATGCACAGATGCGTGTAACAATGTAATCATTAGATATTTATATATATATGTATTATATATGGATAAGGAATGAGCCAATTTCTGTATTTTCACTGTCACCTAATAAAAATCAAATTATGAGAAGCCATCTGGCCACACGAAAGCAGGAAGCATGAGAAATGCTTTTTAAAAGTTCAGGACAAAAAGTCAGATGTAAATGAGGGCCTGGCATTGTGCCAATTTACATTCTACTACATTTGGTCAGTAGAGGGTTGTTGCTCTACCTCCATCTTTTTAAGAAGTTCAGCCTACTCAGCCATTCTGTTTATGCTGCCATACATTTACACTGCAGAAGTAAGCGTAACAGCAATTACTTCTGAGATTGCGTAGGTGTTGATCAGCGATTTCTACAGAAAACTGTTTTCAGTTATTTACTATGGAATCTCCATCTTGCAGCAGCTAGATGCAGCTATCAAAATAAGCTCCAGCAACTACAATTCCAGTCACTTTTTAAAAGTCTTTCAGAATTGCTTCACCCACATTAAGCCAGGCAAGTCTACTTTTAAGACAGATTTCAGGTTTGTGAGTTACTCTACCTAAAAAGCATTAAAACTTACCCTGAGCATCTGAGGAAACCCACAGGGTTATCAGGACAGCAAGCCACAACAGCCTGCTCCTCAGCAGCATAACTCCTATGAATAAACCAAAAAGCAGTATTAAGGAAATAATCCTTATCAGCTACAAATATTTTAGTTAACCTCAGTATACACCATAAACAGAACTTTCATGATATACTACACAAACGAAACAAAAATTTCTATCTTGTCTGATAATTGTCACACATATTCTGGGATTATTTTTGTTGCAGAAGTAAAGCATGATGGCATCAAGCGAAAGGCTGATGAATAAGACTCATTTCCATGTAAATGGCCCTAGCAATAAAAGAAAAAAAAGGAAAGCCATATAGAAAAATGTTTTTTTTTTTTTTTTTCCCCTCTGCAACTGTTACCATGTGGCATAGATATCACCACACGGTCCTGCATAAGATACAGCACATCAGTAGCTGCATCTCCACTTTGGATCACAACACTGAAATTCTTGTTCATCTGAAATCCCTTCTAGGATATGGGATCTCATGCAGGCCAGTTCTAACTACTGGAAATGGCTTCCAGGACTTTTCCCAGTATCATCATACAAACTCCTCTTTCTCATACACATATCATTACCCATTTCTACAACCCACTGTACCCAATCATAGCTGGAGAAAGTGCCTTTCAACACGATGCTATTTTTGCCCTGCAGCGCCGTACGACCACAAGACGCATAATTACATCTCCATATGCGTGTGCTCCAGCAATGAATGGAGCAGACGGCGGCCGCTTAAACGTGCAGACATTTCCTTTTCTGCATGTACCCATCAACACTCCCAACACTCCACGCACGTTTGGAAAGCGCTCAGGAATACCCCCACTCGCTGCAAATATTTCCTTTCTCATACAGATCTTTTTATCTCCAGGAGCTCTTATCGTTCAGCGCCCCGATGTATTACAGCTACAGCCACACACCGACGAACGCAGGGCAACGGCTCACTCTCACTTCTCGCTCCCTGCGGGTCAGTAGAGGACCCCCCAGGGCCGGGCGTTCCTCCTTCCACCCCCGTAGTACCGTAGGGCAGCGCGGGGCGCCCAACCCGCCGCCCCCTCGGAGCGGAGGATGATGAAGCTCAAGTCCAACCAGACGCGCACCTACGACGGGGACGGCTACAAGAAGCGGGCGGCCTGCCTGTGCTTCCGCAGCGAGAGCGAGGAGGAGGTGAGGGCCGGGGCCGCGCTGGGGCTGAGCTGAGGGCCGCCCGTGTGCCCCGGCGCTGCCCTTCCCGCGAGGGAGAGCGGTGCGGGCGTTCGTACGGCGCCGGGAAAGTCGGGGCTTCCTCCCCCACCCTCTCCCCTCTTTTTTTTCTTTTCCCTTTCTCTCTTTGCCGAACGCGAGAAAAACGGCCCAGAGCTGAGGCCGAGGGATGGTGGAGCGGCGCGGTGAGGAGCGCTGGGCTTTGGCAGTGGCCTGGACCAACCGCGCTGGCAGAACTTCAGTCCAGCGCATCACATGAGATGGGAGAGGAAACCTGACCTTGGGTTTATAAAAAGAAACGGGGATAAAAGGGGACTGATGGAGTGCCAGGAGCTGCCGTCCAGAGAGGCTGGGGAGGAAGTGGGAATTAAAGGTAAATTGGGCGCTCTGAGAATGGCACCGTTGCCAAGGGCTCAGATTGTCGCCGGTTGGAAAGAGGAACTTTGCTCAGATGCGGATTTTTCGCCGTTTTCTCTTTTAATGCACTTCTGACGTGGGCTTGCAGCGCTCGGCGCAGACGAGGCTGCAGGTCTTCCTTGCTTATTAGGGAGTCAGGCGCACCTCTCTTCATTGACCGGCTCCTGAGTGGCTGTTCTGAAGGCTTTGTTCTCCTGATTATCATATTTGTAGCTACAGGAAATCGGAAGGGAATGCAGACAGTTTGCTGGAGGAAAGTCAGTCAGCGTACTGTGCGGTTGTTACTGAACGTGGTGATGGAGGCTGAGCAGAGCCTTTGTAGCCGCGCTGTCATGGTGAAGAGTGTCAACGTGTCGAGTGCAAATGATCTGAAATAAACATAACATAAACGCGTTGTAGCTGCGCCTTCCCACCGACTTTCAGGAAATTTATGGTCCTTTGAACTGGCTATGAAGAAGAATGTAATCGCATTGTGTAATGACGCTGGGGCTTATCAGCTTGCATGGCTGAAGGCATCTGAGTTTCCTGATGCAACTTTACACAGCTGGGCAGGCAAACATGGCAGTTCTCCTTAAGAACCGGGTGTTTGGCCATGTTGGACGAGGAAACCTGTGTGTATCGGGGCGGTATGGGTTCTCACCTGAGTGCTGCTCACTCCGTTTAGTTTCGGTCCCTCTTTGCATTTGGCCTCGTGCATGCTCACACCGGAGAAATCAGGTGTGCTGCACTGGTCTGTGGCATTAAGGCGCACTGATTGCTTTGTAAATGATGCAGTGTGGGATGTGGATTGATTTCCTCAAGCGTGCGCACGTGGGTGCTTCGCTGTAAGCCACAGAAAGGGCGAATTAATGAATTATGGTTCTGTTTGATTTTGAATTGGCCTCCTGAGGACATCACGCAGCCTTCCAAGCGTTGGATTTATTTATGATATCTGTGCATTTAATGGAGAGCTGGAACTGCATCGTGCCTTCTCGTATATGATGTGCCTACCGCGTGGAGTTGTTCAACAGATTCCTTTATAAAGCTGTTATCAAATATTGATTGATTGATCACTTCTATCGAAGTGGAAATTCAGATCTCTTTAAAGGGTCCCTCCAGGCAGGGAGAAAAAGAAACAGAGCTAAAATATGTTAGTGAAAGATCTAGTTAAAGTTTACTGTTGAAAAAATGAAGGCCGAAATCAGGCTTTGATAAAGGAGTGGAGCTTGCTGTGCTAAAGCATTGTTTGTTTCTGCTTCTGGTTACCGTTTCTTTTACAGGGTTAGGAAGCAGTAGCTCCTCTCTCTCTCCCAGCTCTCCTTCACTTCTCACAAGGAGTTTAAAAAAACCTGCTTTTGAGCTGCTGATTAGTTCACCATTTAAACAGTCTTGTCGGTGAACAAGAAGTAAGAGAGGTTCTGTTTACCCTCACCGAGCAGTGCGTTCTGGTTTTTTAGGTTTACCCCCTTAATGCTTCAGTTCAGCAGTATAGTTTTCTTCAGGTGTTAGCAGTGAATGGAGATTGCTCAAGCAGTGCGTCTTTGGCTGGGCGTTGAACATGCACGTGGAGGCTTAGCATAATCATTCTGATGTTGTTTCTTTTTTAGTTTAAGTGATTTATCTTTTCCTTACGCCGCTTGAGGTTGCGCATTTTGTCTGTGTTGTGTTTGGAAGCTACCACTTCTGGACGTGAAAGAAGCTGCGGAATGCCATGGAAGCATGAAGAGATGCCTTTGTCACATATTCCTTTAAAAAGCTGCAAAGGGAGAACACATTTAACCATAAGTCTCAAACAGAGTGAAAATATGTTTCTTAATTGGACTGCATGGAAAATCTGTTTCTTTGTTATTTCACAAACAGTAAAGCACTGCAGAGGAGTCTCGTTGGGCAGGAGGGAGAACAAGGGAACCAACAGCATTGATTCAGAGAGTGTGAACAGACTTCAAAGGACCTTTCAGCCACCAAACCCTGGCACTGCTATTTTCATCTTTTCAGATGCAGTAAAATCCCTGGATATTTGCTGGTTCAGTGTAAGCGGAGAAGGAGAGTGCTCAGATCAAGAGAGCCCAAGTCTTGTGTTACCTCCAAAACCATTCCTTTTATTGCCATTGTCGGTGCGTCTCCGCATTGCTATTATGGTGTTGTTTTTAAATAGTGCAAGTATTTTTTGTGTGTGGACCAGCTGTTTCAATGAGGAAAGGTTCCAGAATATGTCACTAACCTCTTACCATCACGGAGCAGATGGAAGCCTGCTTAATGGCAGCATCTCTGTTATACTTTAACAGAAATAAAAAGCAACTGTTTGGCTTTAAGTCCTGCACTGGTGTAGCTACAGGTTTAAGCATGCCTGCATTGTATCTGGTGAAAGGACAAGCTGCTCGTTAACAACTGGTATTCTTTAAAGACGTTTGGAGGAAATGCTTCAGAAAGAATAGCATCCAGGATTGGCTGTCTTTTTTTTTTATTTAATTGCGAATGAAGGCTAAATTAAGATGAGAAAACAGAACTTTCACACAGCGTCTGGTGAGCGCTCTGGCTCTGTAGTTCTGTGTGTGTGTGCCAAGCCAACACTGTCACTAAAAGCCACGTTACAGAGCCCCACAACGGCCTCAATTGGGGAAAGCAATTTGAATGCAAACTAACCTTTCTCTTCTTGTGTCTCCTGGGTCACTTTGGAACAAAACTGTGATGTAGTACAGCAGTTTTCAAATGTTAACTGTAGACTCTTGATGATCACACCGTGTTCCTATGCCATCCTTTGTGCATTTGCTTCAATATAAAAATATTATTCGCTGAAACCACTTGGAGCACTTTGCTGCCTGGAAGTAAAGGGAGCTCGGCATCATATGATCGTAGTGCTGCCTGTGGAATAGAGTCTCAGAGTCCTTGTTCCAACGGCTCAGCTTAACTCTTGACATTCCCTTCAGCTACGGAAAAGGTTTGTGGTTGAAACCAAATGAAGTTCTCCCTGCCTGCTGCTAACACGTTACCACATCCCCAGTGGGATATAGGCCAATCCAGAAATTACTTGTTTGTGCTTCTCCTGCCCTCTCTGCTGTGCTTGTAACTAGTAACTAGTGCTTGTAACAGGCAAGAGCCTGTTCTTCTGCAAAACTGAGCTTTTATCTAAGAAGTGCTTTCTGCTTTTTTTGTAATGGAAGCCTGTGTAAGCAGTTCCACATCTCTTGTGCTTTCCCAAACTACAGCGGGATGAAAATGGATTAATTTTCATTTGTTTTGCTGGTAGCTCCGTAAGCTGTTGGGAAACTGAAGAACTGAGTCAGTTTTTCTTCCCTTGCAACTTGGGGAAAGGTATGTACCCACTCAAAGGAAAAGAGGAAAGAGGGAGTCCTGTCAGCCCATGCGCTTGCACCCAAGAGCAGTGACGGCTGTTACTTCTCTTTGTAACAGTTCTGTGTACTCCCTTTTATCTCAGTGTTTTATTGTTAGATCAGAGTTTTTACCTGGTTTTCTTGCCTTTCTCCTCACTTTCCATGTGCTGTCACAGCCTCATTTTTATGCTCGTGGTCACTCCTTGACCATGGCTTTTCCCACCGCCATGCAGTTGGGGCTGCCCAAGGACATTGCCAGGCTGTGGTCTCTTGCAGGCTGGGGAGGAACAACTCTTTTATTTCCCTTCTCAGGTAAAGGAGTGTGAATCACCCCCTTGGGTTTTATCATTATGGGCTGGTGTTTTGTTATGTTTTTTCCTTTTTTGAACTAAAGAAAATCACCTTTGTGATGGGTTCTCCTGGAGAAACTGAGATAGAACAAAATTACATAGAACTGTGAGTTCCCTAACAGATAATAAACTTCAATATTCAGAGGCTGTGTACAGTATCTAGTAACTGGGACACAGGTACTCAGTTGCCTTACACAGCTGTCCTTTCTTCAGCTGGGAGCCTGACTGCATGGACCAGCCAAGGCTCTTCGAGATGTTGTGGATACTCATAGCAGGATTTGTGTCTCTGTAGCTGTCTGTGCAGTGGGTAACGCACACTAACTCTTTGTTCTCAGAAATTTCAGGTTAAGGTGTAAAATTCAGAGGGATGCAGTTACCTACTGGGGAGGTTTTTACTTTTTTTTTTAAGGTGCTTCATGTGGTTCAGATGTTATTTTCATTCTTACTGACTGGGATGGCTACTTGTGTAATGACATTTATGTAATAGGTAGAAGGAAATACTTGTATATGAAAAGCTTCCCGAGAGCTTTCATGGCTGTAAGATATTCACGTTTTATTTTATGAATAGAACTTGTTAATTAAAACAGTGAAGTGTGTGCATACGCAGCTGCTGCCACGCAGAGCCGCTCGACCTGTGTAAAAAAGACCAAACTCTTCATTTCCCTTTGCAGAAAAGGCAGTTCCAAAGCTAGCATTCCTTCTGCAAGGAGTCCGCCTGGGAGAGTTGTGCAAGCACTGTGTGGTCAGCGCACGGGTTCTGCCAGGCAAACAGAGGCTATCGGGCTCAGGGTCTTTGGGAGTGCCTTATTATCAGCCCTTTGCTTCTGAGGCCATGGCTCAGGCCCTCCAGCTGGCTTCTGCCTTGCAGATAATTGTTGTGGTTATCCGAAACGCAGTCCTGCTGGAGGGAGAGGGCTCGTGGTTGTGTCCATCTCCTGTAGGAGCAAGCAGTCACTCTAAAGTTACAAGAAATGTGTAGTAACAGTAATGTGAGCCTTGGTATTTTGAAGCTGGAATAGGAGTGTGGTACGGGATGGTGGATTATTATTCTTCTAAGAAGTAGCCTAAAAACCAACAGGATTTTCTTTTTTTACTACAGTTATCACACTGTAGGTGTGATCCAAGCGCTTGAAATCACGTGAACTTCTTCCAGCTCCGCTCTTCTTCCCTTTCTGGAGACCTGTGCTTTTCTTTTGTCAGGTTCTGTAGGGTGAATAACTTCCTCTTCCAGCTTCCCACCATCCATTTGCTGCCTCTGTTTTCCAGATCTGGCATTGTAAGTTAAATCACATTATGCCACAGCGCAAGATGCCGGTGTTTATGCCCCAAAACATCGCTCATCTGAGAAAACTGTATGCTGCATAGGAAAAGCAGCACTCCTGTGATGGTCAGGACCAGGCCTTTAGGTGGCTTGCTGTTGGGGTTTTGCATTGCAGTGTGCAGGGCCGGCTGCAGTCTGCTAACCACAGGCTGTACTCTTGCTGCCGTGCGTTGTGCTAACTCGGTAACGTGCCCTGAATAGCAAGAGGTCACAAGGAGCTGTCCTGCAAGCCCCGTGCTCTTGGCATGCTTCTTTGGGCCGTTCAGTGTTGGTAATTTGGCAAAACGCGTGGTTTGTGGTAGTGTAATTGAGGCTGTGTTTCTGCTAGTGGAGTGGAAGAGTTTCTGCACGGCTTTGCTATGGGGAGCGGTGCTTCTTGGGAGCACAGTTTGTCAGCCCCTGTGTTCTTAGTGCTTCGAGGTGGTTTGATGCAGTCAGATGGATCCCAGTTTTGTCATTTATGAAAGCACTGAGTAAAAATACATCGGGGTTGTGAGCGCATTTGTTAACTTTGGGTAAAGCATAATAGGTTTTTATAGTGCTGCAGTGTCCTGGCTGGTGATAGGACAACCTGGAGTCGCCAAATCCTGAACACAGACACTCCCATTAAGTTAGAACTTTCAAACAAAGACAGACTGTACAGGAGGAAGTCATTGAAGCCGGCCCTCTTCTCCACCCACCTCACTGAACTGTGCTGTGAGACGTGCTGTTTCCTTGCTGTGTTCTGATAAATGATGCTAAAGTGTGAAATGAGTTTTAAATATCGGGGGGGTTTCATACTTCAGACACCCCGCAAACACTTGGTTTTTTGACCTTGCATTGGTAGAAAACATGAAATAAATACGAAGGCTGTCTCAGCAGCTGTGAGCTGGTTTCTGGCAGCAGGATGGCAATGGGACAAGGAGCACCTATTTGCCATCTTTGCTGCCTCTTTCCTGCCCGATTGTCCAGGGCTGGCATGTGTGGTTGGAGGCTTTTCCTGGAGGGCTGGCAGGTAGGGAGCTCTAATAACATCGTAGGTTAGCTTCTAATCACAGTGTAGCCCTTTTGGTCTTTGCTATAACACTTCTATGGAGCCTCTTTCTAGGAATCAGATTGGTTACGATGCAACTACTGTTGTTTTATTTATGGATGGCTGCTGTTTAAATTGAGCATTGCAAGAGAGAACCTGGGCCTCAGTCTGCTCCGTTAACTTGGATATATCTTGGCTGTGTCTGCTTGCAGCTTTTGCTTTGTGGGCCACTGCTATTTTTTGGCCTCTGTAATTAAAAAAAAAAGCAAATTTTTTAAATAAAGCAAGCAGCAAGTGACAAACGGTTACACAGTTACAGTTAGATTTGACTTCAACTCTTGAGAAAAAGCCCCTGCTGCGTTGCAGAGGATTTGAAGGATAACTGCGGAGACAGTGTAGTGAGTCTGCGATTCAGATGTTTGGAGATGTTTGAGTTGAGCATGCAGAGGGCTAACGTGGAGCTAACGTCACAGACCACCTTTGGGAAAGGGGGTTTTAAGATTCCTTTGTGTCCTCCTGCTGATGCGTTCCCTCAGTTGTTCAGGGCTAACTTTGCTGTGGGAATGTTTGTTGAAACCTTTCAACTGGAACACGTTTTGGAAATTTTTAGGGAGTGAGTTTTGACTTCAGATACTGGAGTACTTAAACCAAATACTTTTTTGTTCTTTGGGCCTTCTGCAGCTTTTAATTCAACTCTCACTGGATGTATTTGTTTGTGTTTTGTGCCTGAGGCAGTATTCTTTAAGCCAAAGTGCATAGGAGATTTGTATCCTGTAATGTGAAAGACATTCATTCAGTAAAGGATACTTTTCTCTCCAGGGACAAAGGCATTCTATTTGAAATATTCATTGAATATTGCATTTTGACAAACCATTTGGAAATGGGCCAGAGATCAAGAATTCCTTGCTAAAATAATTAATATCAATTCAGATTAGAAAGGTTCACTACCTGCTTGAGAATGAAAGGGGAACATTCAAATGTGTTTTTAATGGTTCAGCCATCTCATTTGATTGCATTATCGAGTATATCTCTGAATTCAATCAGTGATACTCTTTCATTCCAGAATTATCCCATTTGTCCGTCCCGTGCGCTATGAAGACGTGCAACAGAAAGTGAAAACAGCCTTTGGCCAGCCACTGGACCTCCACTACATGAACAACGAGGTACAGAGCGTTGTTATCAGTGCTCTCTCTGGACGACACCTTTTCCCATCCTGAATTCTGTACCCTTAAATTTAATTTTCAGTTCTTCCCTCCAATACAAACCATAGTTGAATCACTCTGCTCCAGAGGAAAACATGCTGATACTGACAAAACATCACACTGATGTGTGTATTGTACAAACATCAGCATCTTGCTTCCTTGTACTGGTATTGTTTGGGAGACTCTCTTGGGAAGTAAAAAAAGGTATTTGAAGTATTTCGACTGTTGAAAGCAACTATTGCAGGCCAATATATACATATATATATATATAGTCTGAGGACTGCAGGCCATCCTAGAGTCATTTCTTCAGCTGCCTGATAGCAGAGTCAGTGTTGTTTGTGTTGTTTGACTGCTGACCAGCAGCAGCCATCCAGGCATTTGTAACACATTTACCTCCTGCTGGCTGCAACACTTTCTGCTTATTGCCCAGCTATTAAGCAAACAAGGGGAGTTAGAGAACAGGGGAGGCTCTTTGGTATGCAATGCTGTAGGGGGGCTGTGGGCACTGTAGTTGGTAAAAGAAAGTGACACGGAGAATAGCATTTGTCTCTGAGGAACTGGATACTCCGTGTTAATAATCTAAAGTATTTTGTTGGCTTTCTCACTCTGGACACCATGGCTTTTCCTTGGATTTTTTTGTTGCGGTGTTGCCCTCCCACTGTTCAGGACTGCATCCCTAATGAGAGATGCAAAACCCCATTCACCAGTACAAGTCGGACAAAAATGAAAGGGGTTCTTCAGTGTTAATAACATTCACGTTTCGAGATGTGAGTGGGCTGTAGAATAGAGGGTGTCTGAGCATAATTTCCTGGGGTCTTACTAGCAAGTTTTAAATTCTTCTTTGATTCCCTCTTTCAGAGTCTTAATCTTCTTCGTATTAGTCTCTATCTGAAACTCAATTTTCACTTGATTGTTAGGTCTGGATTCATTAGTATTCTGAGACAATGTTCTCATCAGGGAGTCAGGGGCCTGTCTCTGACTTGTTCTTTGCAAACAACAAATTCAGGTAGCAATTAATATTTTTGTGGATGGGGCCTTAGAGAAATTTACATAGGGTCAGCCATTTCTCTGATGGCATGGGAGGAAAACCTTATTAAAAAGGACAGTAAGACAGTGCTGTAATGAAGATTTGTGGAATAATTGAGCAGTCAGAATCCTAACTTGTATTCTGATTTTTTTTTTCTTTTTTTAATGTTTGTTTAAATATCTGTTGTGGAAGTACACTTATTTTTTCTGTCTTTTCTAATGATTTTTTTTCCTATTCTTTATTTTGCAGCTATCTATTCCTTTGAAAAATCAAGATGACCTGGATAAAGCAGTAGATCTCTTAGACCGAAGCTCTAAT